>CAUYRT010084526.1:0-13201 GCA_963574885.1 Lepilemur ruficaudatus
GGTGCTAGCTCACTGTCGTTTCTTATAATTGAGTAATATTCCATTGTATACATATACCAAATTTTAATCCACTCATGAATTGACAGTCACTAGGGTTGTTTCCACGTCCTTGTAATAGTGAATTGTGCTGCCATAAACATTCAGGTGCAGATGTCTTTATTATAGAATGTCTTATGCTCTTTTGGGTAGATGCCTAATACTATTGCTGGATCAAATGGTATTTCTATTTTTAGCTCTTTGAGGTATCTCCAAATTCTTTTCCACAGAGGTTGCACTAATTTGCAGTCCCACCAGCAGTGTAAGAGTGTTCCTGTCTCTCCACATCCTCACCAGCGTTTGTTGTTTTGAGATTTTTTGATAGAGGCCAGTCTCACTGGGGTTAGGTGGTATCTCATTGTGGTTTTGATTTGCATTTCTCTAATGATTAGAGATGTTGAGCTTTTCCTTTTGTCTTAATGTTCCCAGATTTTTAGTTTTCTTAAATTTCTTTATGTTTCTCTAAATTATTTTATAGCTTATGTGAATGGTTAAAACTATTTTTAGTAAAATGTTGTTATTAATACTATTTATGCTTAATAAATACACAGCTGGAGTTAATCATGGAGCTCTAATTAGAAAATACATTTGTGGTTGTCTTTTCAGAAATAAATCTTGTTGGCTTTACTGCTAGATTATGTTTATACCTAGGGTGACTTTTAAATATATATGTATATATTAGAGTGAGTAGTTTGGATTGTTTCTTCCTAAGTAAATTCACCTTAAAACATGTCTAAAACACTTTGAGATATAGTTGATACTATGCAAACAGGAAGTCTGTTAAACAGGTTCTGATTTATTGTGTATTTGAGGAAGTCTGTCTTGTTTCACTTACTTAAAAGCTATTAATTCTGTCTTTTTGTACATAAGGATGTTTGTATAAGTTTAATTATTTTAAGTCATTGTTAATTAACAGTTATGTTATCAATAATATATATTAGGTTCAGTTCAGTAGACATTTAAACATCACTTTTTTTTTTTTTTTTTTACAAATGAGAAAACAGGTTCAGGTGATTTTGCCATAGTCACAGCATATAAAAGCTTGGACTTTGAAGCCCAACACAATGGTGTATATGTTTTGGATAGGAGGGCTTCATTAAGCCTCTGGAAACCAGAATAAATCGTTAGACTTGTTCCTGAGACTTCTGACTTGGTCAGCCCAAGTAATGTATTAAAGGATTATCAAGAACTCAGATTTTTAGCCCTAGAAATAGGAATGGATTCATTAGTTCTAGGAACTCCTCTAAATCCTCTCAAATATTAGTATTTGCCATTTCCCCTAGCAAAATGAGCAGGAGGAAAGATAAGCTGATACTTACGGAGCACCCAATGTGGCTGGGCATGCTGCACTGTACCACAACCTTTGGTATAACTAGTATCTGAATCTTACGGATTAGAAAACTGAGGTTCATGTTAGGTCACTTGCCTGAAGTCACACCTATAATAAAGGGCAAAGCCAGGTTTTGAAACTTGACATGTCAGGCTCCAAAGCTCATGATCTTTTTACTACACTGTGATTTCCCAGACTTGCCTAATCACAGGAGACCTCTAAGGTACTCATTTAAAAAATAAAATACTGAACCATGGGATTTCTGGAAATTCTGATTCAGTTTCAGTCTGGGGGAGGGCCAGGTAATGAATGTATCTTTAACAGGAATCTTAGGTGATTCTGATCATCAGGCAGGTTTGGGAAATAGTACAAACTCTTATCATGTACTAAAGAGGTAAAGTTTGAAGGTATGGGGGAGGCAGGAATAGGATTAGGAGTAGATACAGAAGTTTTTATTTAAAAGTTAACAGCCAGGAGCAGTGCCTCACACCTGTAATCCCCAGCACTCTGGGAGGCTGAGGCAGGATAGCTTGAAGCCAGGAGTTCAAGACCAACCTGGGCAACCTAGCAAGACCTCATCTTTACAAAAAAATTAAATAATTAGCTGGGTATGGTGGCACACCTGTAGTGTCAGCTACTTGGGAGCCTAAGGTGGGCAGATCATTTGAGCCCAGGAGTTGGAGGCTGCGGTGAACTATGATCACAGGACTGTACTCTAGCCTGAGCAACAAAGCAAGCTCTGTCTCAAATAAATAAGTAAGTAAATAAATAAAAGTTAACACTATTAGTTTTCTCTACTAGTAAAATAAAAATATTATTCAAAAGATTGAATTGTGGAAATTATAAAATTGCTTTAAGTTCCCTAATCTGCACAAAAAAGCAATATTTTGTTCTGTTTTTATTATTTTTCTTTTAGGTACAACATTTGTACAATCAGTTCTTTGACATTGTCTTTGTTTACACTAGGAAACAAATGTACCACTGCTAGGTATAGAAAAAACTTTTGAATGCAGAAGAGAGAGAAGAAATTATACTTAGAAATAACATAAAAACAGCTTTACAGAATCAGTAATTTTCTGAGGTATAAAACCCCACAAAATTTTGAATAACCTTAACCTGAAACTTCAATCCTTAAAGTTTTGTAAAGGATTATAAAGTTTTCAAGCTGGGAGAGCTCTCATAACTGGGAGAGTTATGGATGAAGAAACCACAACTCATACAGGCTTAGGGGCTTGCCCACAGTTGGTGGTGGACTTTCAAATCCATGCAGGCCAAACTTCCATAGAATTCTTATAGATTGCAGATAAATACCAGAAAAAAAAGTGACTTTTCCAAGATCATACCGATTTTTAGAAATAAATTTAGTGACAAATCATGTTTACCTTATATTCTCTACTTTCTCTAATTTTATGTTTTCTTCCTTTTTTCACTGCCCTATTGAGAATGACTATATTTAAAGGAATCCATTTTAGGAGATTATATAATTCAAAATATTATATCTGATCTATGATATGTTAGAAAACTAAACCTTCTTAGAATAGTATTATTTAACAAATGGCTAATTTCAGAACATGTTGTGCTAAGGAAGAACTCTAGTTTTCTCCACTTTTATTACAAAATTTTATTTTATGGGTAGAGAAAAATGGGAATAGCTAGGTGTCTATACGTGACTTCTAACAGTAATATTTCTGTGTAAGTAGTAGGAGCTTTAGATTCTGACTTGGGTTCAATTGTCTCATCTACAAACTTAATTCTGCAATCTTGGACAAGTTATTAACTCTCAGCCTTTTTCTCTACATAATAACATCATGGTTTTTAATGATTAATTGGGACTAAATGGGAGAATATGTCTAACAGAGCTTCAACTGTAGCTTGAACAAAATAGGCAATGAATAAATGATAGTTGTTATTTCCTCGACCCAGTAGTTATTTAGAAGACTTAATTTCTGAGTGCTTTAGTTTATTTCCTTATTCAATTTTTTATTGTAATCAGAAAACACGATCTGTATGATTCCTGCTTTAAAAATTTTTTTAATTTACTTTATGGCCTAGAACATTGTCAGTTTTTATAACTTTTCTTAGATACTTGAAAAGAACCCATATTCTTTTTACATTATAAAATTCAATGTCTACCCATTCTAATATAAATTATTTCAAATGCTTTGTCCTAATTTTGTTCATTATGCTAGTTGATATTAGTGTGCTAAAATTTCTCCATCCATTATGTTTCGATTTATTTTACATTATAGTCTCCAAAGCATCTCTTTTTGTGTTTTGTGGTTACTTTAGTCTGTGATTAAATGTGCATTACTATTATGCATTTACTATTTTTAATGATATTTTTGTTTTAAAAAAACATATGCAAATTGTAGAAAATCTGAAAAATAGAGAAACATATACAGAAGGAAATAAACACCTGCACTCTTACTTTGAAATATCATTATTAAAAGATTTTTATATTATAAAGAGTAGGAGTTTTAGATTTATATCTGAGTTTGAATTTGGGCTCTACTTATTAGCTTTAGGCAGCATATTAAACTTTTTCACGTATTCAACAAATATGTGTTGAGAACCATACTGTGTGCCAGGCATTTTGCTAGGGGCTGGGGATACAGTGCTTAAAAAGATTGACATACCCATGTTGGCTTAATTTCCTCATTTGTTAATTGGTGATAATACCTCACAAAGTGGTTTAGAAGTATCAAAGCTGATTAATAGTGCTTAGCATTTGCCTGGTGTGCAGTAAGAACTCAGTAAATGATAGTGATTATTACTATGTGTATTCAATAATAATTGTATCTTTGTCCAAATAAAATTACCTTTTTAATCAGCTTACTGTTTTTGCCTTACATTTTATTTTTGGCATCAATGTTACAAACACTTGCTTTCTTTATACTTTTCTATACTTACCTCTTTGGTTTGGGTTTCTCTTTAAAGCAGTAAATAGTTGTTTGTTTACTTTTTTAAAAATATAACCAGATTCTTAAAGTTTTTATAATCAAACATTTCAAACACATACCAGAGTGAAAAAGAATATAATGAACCACCATATTCCCCTAACCCAGCATCAAGGATTATCAACTCATGACCAATCTTGTTACATTTCTACTTCCTCTTCCCATGCCTCTGCCCCCATACACGCATTCATTCTTCCCCTCCCCAGATCCAGTGGATTGTTTTGAAGCTAATCCTAGATACGACAATTCAGACATAAATATTTGCATTTATATTTCTTAAGAGGTAGACTTTTTAAAACACGTAACTGCCATACCCTTATCACTCATAAAAACATTAGTATTTAATAATTCTATGATAGCTTCTAATATCTAGTAAGTCACTTCCTTTTGATGAGACAGTTCAAACTTTACATTTCTTACATTATTTCTTTTGGAATGATTTCTGTTATCTTACACTTTTTATTCTTTCCTTGTGGGTTTTTATTCTTCTGCCATATGGATTGTTTTGTTTGAGGAGGTTGTGAAATATAGAAGAAAGAATTACGGGCCTGGAAAGACCTGGGTTTGAATCCTGCTTCTGCCGTTCACTAATTAACTTTACTGAGCCTTGGTTTCCTTAACTGTAAAATAGGGGTAATTATACCTGCTTCATGTTCTTAGGGTTGAACGTAATGCCTGCATAAAGTACTATTAATATCAATAGCCTGTGCCTGTTATTATCTTCTTTAGTGATTTGGACTGTAATAAACATCTGTTCTTGGTTATTGTATGGTTTTTCAAAATATTCCAAAATTTATGTTTATTAGTTAATTATTAAAAATAGAGGTTTTCAAATATTTTTTTAGGAAAGACAGAATTTAGAATCTTTGCTTCTCCCATTACCTCTTTTGAGTTCACATTAATTTAGCCTGGGGTTACAAATCTTAACTTTCTAAAGTATTTTTTCTTTTGTATTGTTTATATACTTATATCATTCTTCATTGTTAACCCTTTTTCCTTTAGTGGGATTATTTTATTCAGTTATTTCTCAGTATTAAATTGATGTTAGTGTATTTCACCAGTTCTTTCCTACCGCAATATTCTTGATCTCTTTTTTTAAATTCTCTTTTGATGATTTGGGATGTACCTTTGAACAATTTATTTTTTAAAAAAAAGATACTACCAGGATGGTGAAATTTTATAAGCCTTTGCAGATCTAAGCATAAGCATAACCTTTGTACATGAAAAACTAGAATGAGGTATAAAATTCTTAGATCATAACTTTTCCCTTTCAACTCTCTGTAAGTCATTACTTCATTGTCTTCTGGCATTTTATTGTTGCAGAGGAGAAATCTGAGGTCAATCTGATTTTAGTTCCTTTGAAATAACCTATTTTTTTCTGCTTGTATGCTTGTAGGATTATATCTTTATCCTTGAGATTTAGAAACATTTGCCAGGACATGTCTTGGTGTTGATGATCTCTGTTGAACCTTCTCAGTCTCCAGTCTCAGGTATTTTTTTTCAGAACTGGAAATTTTTCTTATACTTTTGATTGATTAAACTGCTCTGTTTTTTTTTTCTTTAGGAACATCTGTTATTCATAGATTATTTCTATGTCTGTCTTCCATAGTTTTTTAATCTTTCCTTTTTTTTTTCATTTATTCAAGTTTGTCCTCTGTGGCATGGATTCCGTTTTCTGCAGTGTCAATTCTAATACTTGCTATTCACAATGCAGATTTAATTTTGGCTACTGTGTTTTCATTTCTTTATTCTTATCTCAACATACTCTTGTTTCATAAGCAAAATTCCCCTTAGGGGTACACTTTAAAAAACATGAGATGGATTCAGGCCTAAGACTTAGCTATTTCCTGAGGCCACAACCACAGGACCAGAAAAAAAGCTTCTAAAAGGGTCCTCTTAAACTTAAAAATATAGATATAACCAGAGGTTGCTCTTACCCTCATCTAGAAAATAGAACAATATTGGGTACTAACAGACCTTTAGTAGCTAGAAAGCAGGCACCTTAACTAGAAATAAAATTATTTTTTCTAATTACATGTATTGTTTTTCTCTTTATAAAACTAATACATAATAAGTGCATATAATTTTGAAAACACAGTACAAAGAAGAAAATCCTATGACCCAGGTAACTACTGATAAGATTTTATATATGTTTTGCCAGTTACATGCACACATGTTGGGGGGCTGCAAAATTGGGGTCATACTATATAGTTTGTATCCTTTTTAATTTAATATATTGCAAGCATATTTTTTGCATCATTAATTTTTCTTTGAGGCCCTGATTTTAATCATTGCATAGTATTCCTACATATGAATAGATGTATTATGATTTATTTAACCAGTCCCCTGTTGGTCATTTAGATTGTTTTCTATTTTTCAGTATAATGAGTATGATGAATATCACTGTACATAAGTCTTTATGCACATCTCTGATATTTCCTTAGGATAAATGAGGAGCTGATTCTTAATCCTGTCACATTGGTAAGGATTATATACATTCCTTATTAAGAATATAAAATGCTTGTTTCTTATTGTTTCAATGTGATTGCATAGAAGATTCTTTGGATTCTGAACAATTTGATGGTACCTTAACCAAAATTTGAAAGAGGTTTCTAATGCCTCATACTCAGCACCTTCATGATGGAATTCCTATTGCATAAGCTTTGAGCAGGAAAACCACTGCTGATATCAGAGAGTTTGGAAGGCACATATACTTGTGGAAACTTGAGGGTGGTTAAAAAAAAAAGTGTGGTCCTTGCTCATTCCTACAACCTTAGTCTCCATATTAATACACTAGGGCTCTGAACCCTTTTTTTTTTCCTCTTCCCTTCCTGTTATTTCAGACTGTTATTTTCTATGAGGACTCCTTTTCTCCTAATGTCCATATGTACGTTTCATTTCTACGTAGGAGAATGTCAGTATAATTGATGGTATGTCCTGCTAAGTGTAAGGTAGCACTTTATCAATCACAGATCATTTTTTAGTCCTAGTATACTGGTGTACATGATCTCTTGCTGAACTCCAAGTATTTTTTAACTTATTCTATATTTTCTTCAGAGGTATCAAACAGCAGCCTGGAAATTTACATTGCTTTAACATGCCATTACAACAAAACAATCTGTCTAATAGAGTTGCTTAAAATAATTTTTTTAATTAATAAAATGTTTTTATTTTTAGCATGTCAGAGTTTTCCTTAAAATACTTGGGAATACTCTAGTAGTCCTGAAACCTTGGTTCAGAAATATTGATTTGAATTGTTCCTCCTCTTTAAGCCTGGAAGATGATCTTAAGTGATGATATTTTTTTACAACAACATTGAAAATTGTTTTGAAAACAATTCCTGCTGTAAATCAAGCAAACAGCCTCCTTTATCTAATTTGTTCTGATGAGACCCATATTGTAGGTTATTCTAATTTGTGACTTTTTACGCATTTCAGACTAACAAAGCATGATTAGCATTTCCTAACCTTTTCTAGTATTTCACATCACATTTGCATATGTATAATCTGCCAAGCTCCGAAATTTTTTGGCTGGAAGGCATTATGGTGGAATGAGAGAGGATAAATACATTTGCCTCACTTTTAAACTGTTTTTTGTCCGTACTCATTCTTTAGCCACATTGTATAAAAACATAGTACACATATGAGTGATCTCTTCTGCCCAGCTTGGCAGGAAATTGGTTGTTAATAAGTGGTGAAACAGGCATCTGAACACTCTCCTATACTTCTTCATTGCATTACATCTTTAGATGTTATGTGTAGAAATGTAAATATTCCAGTCAATTGAGGCAAAAGAGGGCAAGAGAAGGAGCATTTACTGAGCATCTACTGTCTCTTGGTGAATCCTTTTAATTATAACATCCCTGTGGGTAGATACTATATGCATCCTACAAATGAAGAAACTGAGCCTCAAAACGTTAAGTAACTGACCCAAGTTCAGGTAACTATACCAGTAAGTGACAGAGCTGGGATTTAAACGTGCTGGCCAGGCTCGGAACACATGTTTTTTCTATTTGTTTCTTAAAATTAGAGAAATATATTTTCTTGTTTAATAGGTACTATTCCTTAAATGTCGGGAACTGTAGAAAGTACAATATTCAGTCAGACTTATGATCTATGTAGCCTAAACTCTAATGAAACTAAAGGTCATGTTTCAAAAGGGAAACTTCATAACTGTAAAAGTAACTTTATCCTCCTTTCTAATAGATAATATTTGAATCCTTGTTTTGATGAAATGATACAAAAGATTCATTGAAATAAAGGTGCTTTTTTTGGTAGAAAAAGCTTTGTAAAGTTTCACCGGTATGTAGGACAACATTGGCTTTCATATTTTCCTGCTTTTAAAATTAAGTTCAAAATTTTAAATCTTTGTTAAACTCAGAAAGACAGTAGATATTTTTACAAAAAGTACAGCATAAAATGCCTTTTAGATTGTTTCACTTAATTTTTTTCTTAGATTGCTTTGTTATTGTATACTGTACTGTTCATTATCTGGATAATGGGTAGTTCAGATGAAAGTATATTATAAAATTTGAGACGACATGTAACTGAAAATACTGAAGAGGCTGATTGACAGATTTGGAATCCAGTGTGTAGAGACTGTAGCAATGGATCAGAGCTGGAAAGGCCTTGCTCATGGGACTAAGAGTAACAACTGGTACAGGATAGAAGATGCAGGGCTTGGTTGCAGTGTACGTAAAGAAGACAAGGATTAATCAGCAGAAAATTTATATGAGTCAGCATTGTGTTGTGGGCATTCCAGTAATAATGTATATGCCCTTTACTCTGCATTGGTTGTTATCAGGATTGGAATGTTAATTGCATGGGATTCCTTACACCACCCTTTAAGATTATTTGGAGTGTGCTGAGAAAAGATGATGATGAGTCTCATCCATCTTAAAGGAATGTTTGAAGGAACTTGTGTTATCGAGAAAAGATAAGACTGAGAGTAGTTTATAGTCATGGATATAGATTTATTTTCTGTAACTTTGCAGATAGTGTACAGGCTAGAGAATTTGTGGCTGAGGAAAATCACTATATAATGAAGAATTTTATATATGAGGCAGTACTTTTTCTAAGATAGTATAGTAGGCTGCCAGGTGAGATAGTATTTTTGTCCTGGTAGTGTTTAAGTATAAGCGAGATCAAGGTAGAAAGGATTGACACATATGATATGTAGTTGGAACAGAAGACTTCCAAGATCCGTTACCAATCCTAAGCTGTTTTTATTCCAAGATCAAAAGCACTTTATGGAGTATGATTTTATCCTCATGAAGCTACCTCACCTAAGTAATAGTACTTTGCATTGGCACGGCTCTTTACAGTTTATATGATGCATTCTTAAGAGTTATCTTACCTTTGAGCCTAGTAATAACCCTTTGGGTAGACAGGGCAGGTATCTCCATTTTGAACAGGTAAAGCAATAACCTAAGAAAAAATCTGAATCATCCAACATCATAAAGCTTATAAGTGGCAGACTTAGGCTCTATCCTGATCTATGAATTCCAAGTTCAGTGCTGTTTCTACAGTACCAGTTTGCTTTAAAAGTGAGTTGTAAATCGTGATGCTTGCTTTGCATACATTGAAAATTGCAAGAAGCAGATGGTTCTTAAATTTTATTCTCATGGCAAATGTAAGTGTAGCTCAAGTTAGACTGAGGGTTCTAAAAGCTAACTGATGGAGAGTCATTGAGCAGATCTGTGTTATAGAAAGATAACTGTTTACAATGATTGGGAAAATCTAGTTTGGGCTACTACATGAATAATGGTGCCATTCACTAAGATAGCAAACATAGGAGAGGTGGGCCACAGGTGAGGTGATTGAATTTTGGACATAATAAAAATAGCTAATATTGTTTACTAAGTGCCAGGCACTATGCTTAGAGTTTTATATCACTTATCTCATTTAGTCTTCACAACAACCCTCTGAAGATAAGACTTTTTAATTCTCATTTTCCATATGATGAAACCGAGGCTTAGATAGTTAAAAAAAACCTGCCCAAGCCTTCATAAGTAGGAATTTCCATGTCTTAACTCCAAAGCCAGTGTTCTTAAGAACTAGTTTAAGACTTTTTTGAGATGTTTGGATAAAAACAACCAGTAGTCAGTTGAATAAATGATTGTAGCTTTTAGGAGAAAGAAGGATCATGGAGATATTCGAGTGTCCTTACCAAAGAAGTGGGCAGTATTGTCACCTCTGAACATGTCTTAGGAAAATAGAGATTTTATACCTTCCTCCCCACTTTTCCTGCATTTTGGCACCAGTTCTATGCTTTTTGTAGTATTGTCAAGGCATCCCCTAATCTAGGAACATCCTCTATGAGTGGGTGAAATTGAAAGGTGCCCTTTGTATAAGGTCAGTAGACCTTCTAGGATGGGGGCCGTGTTTTATTAACGTTTATCTCCAGGTCAGTACCTACTAGAACATAGCATGAATGGAATGAATGAATGAATGGATGGATGGAAAACAGGGATAGGAAGAGTAGAGAGAGGTGTTCATATTCAGAGCAGCTTCCTCATGTAGGGTGATAACGCTCCAAAGATGGTTAGGGATCCTTGTATCCTTGTTGAATTAACAAGTAGTCAGGGGCTACTCCTTTTTCCAGTGAAGGAGTGAGAGAAGACACTATGTGTTCCTGACTTCTGTTTTTTGTTTGTTTTTTAAAATTACACAAATAATACATATTCATTGTAGACACATTAGAATATTCAAATAAGCAAAAACAAACAAAATTAAAATTGTCTAAAATTCTACCACCCAGAGATAGCCACTGTTAACATTTTGGTGTATATCCTTCCAGAGTTTTTCCCATACAAATATATACATTGAAATATGTATATATTTATTTAAAATGGGATCATTTACAATCCATATTGTTTTGTAAACTGCTTTTTCACTTATTACATGTGACTGTCTTTCCATGTCAATAAATTTACATCTTTATCATCATTTTTAATGACCATATAATATTTCATCATATGGATGTACAATAATATATCTAACTAGTTCTCTATTGTTAGGAATATAGGTTTCCAATTTGGAGTTCTTTTTGGGAAAAAAATTATGGTGAGCTTTCTTGTATGTACATCTTTGTACACTTGGTCAATTTTTTTTAAAAAAGTAGAATTGATGGGACATTTCAAAATTTTATGGTGGTGGTTTTATTCTTAAACACTGACTCAAATTGCCTTCTGAAAGGTTGTGCTGATTTACACTTTCTCCAGCAGTGTATCCAGAGTGCTCTTTCCCTCATACCCACATTAGCACCAAGTGGCTTTTTTTTTTTTTTTTGGTTTGTTTTTGTTTTTTGTAAATCATTACCAATTCGAAAGGCAAAAGGTATCTTTGGGTTAAATGCATTTCTTTGATGAATACTAAGGCTGAACTCTTTTTTCCCTTATTGCTCATTTCTGTTGATGTTCATCATTTTTTCTTACAGGTTTGTAAAATAAAGCTCTTTATATATTGAGGATACCAACCCTTTGTCATATGTTGCTCTTTTTTTGTAATCAGTCTGTCTTTTATCTTTTTTGTGTCCGGCAGAAAAAGTTTTAAACTTTTATGGATTCCAGTGTCCTTTTTTTATGATTTCAACCCTCCTTACCCCATGTATTATTATTCACCTATATTCTAATACTTGTATAATTTTATCTTTTTGACATTTAAATGTTTAATCCATTTGGAATTTATTTTGATGTAGAGATTGAGCTTGATTTTTTCTGAAATAATTAATCAGTTACCCTGATTAATTATCAGTGGAGTTGGAATTTAGAATGTTTTTTGTCATATAAAGGGTTGTAAATAATGTTTGATAAGGCTTAAATAAGACCATATGTGATGCATTTAACTGTTAAACTCAAGGGCTCACCTGGAAAGGTAATCATCATTTATTACATTGTTTCCATGGAAAAATGTTTTTATAGTTTCAAATAATGAACTTATAGATTAACTTTTGAGGCACAACCTGTTGCAGATTTGCAACTGCATACTTATATGGTGGTTCAACTACATTAGAGCCTTTTAGGAGTGAAAATATTCCTCAATTATTATTATTATTATTATTATTTTGGTCTGCCTTCATTTAAATTTAACTGATGTGATGTCTGTTTTGGTAATTTTCTACTTGCTGTGCTTTTCACAGAATGGACAGCAAATTATGGATGAACCTATGGGAGAGGAGGAGATTAATCCACAAACTGTAAGTAAAATATTACATCACAAGGGTATAGATAAATCAGATACTGTGAAATTATTTTTTTAAACTGAGCAAAATACTCATTATATAGTATTAGACTTGTTGATGCTTTCACAATAATTTTACCAAAATACATTCTTGAATATGCCAGGGACCTTTTTAAAAACTGTTTGATAACACTGATTTTAAGAGAATGACAACACAGATTGCTTTGTGTTGTTGGGAGTTTTTCATTAGTACCTTGAAGCTTATGTTTTTAAAAAATCAAACTGACTGTAAATTTACTAAATACAGAGGTCATACTTTACAGCAATATTTAACATAGAAAGTAGACATAGACATTTGCCATTTCCTCATCATTTTTCCATTCACTCCTGAATCCCCAGTCCCTAGACCAATGTGCCTGGCACATAATAGATGCTTATTAAATATTACATAAATGAATTAATAAATTGTTCCCTACACCCGACACAGAATAACCATTGACAGCAGCTTGGTTATAGTTTTCTTGTTATTCTATACATAAGACAATCATTTGTTTACAAAATGCATATATTCTGCAACTTTTTTTACTTAACATGTCTTGAACATCATTTTATGACAACACATGTAGATCTACCTCTTTTTTTTTTTTTTTTTTTTTTTTTTTTTTTTGTTTGTCCAGTGGGACCGCGGGTGGGCGGGG
>CAUYRT010084528.1:0-12703 GCA_963574885.1 Lepilemur ruficaudatus
GCCTGTAGTCCCAGCTACTCTGGAGGCTGAGGCAGGAGGATCACTTGAGCCCAGGAGTTTGAGGTTGCTGTGAGCTAGGCTGATGCCACGGCACTCTAGCCCGGGCAACAGAGTGAGACTCTGTCTCAAAAAGAAAAAAATTAAAAATAAAAATAAAAAAATAAAAAATAAATTAAAAAAAAGAAACAATTTCAACATCTTGGGTGACAAGCACTGTACTAGCGATGTGGCTCTGCTGAGTAGAACCACTCAGTCCTACAAGTGAAGTTTAAGCTAACCACTCTGCAACCATTCCCTCTGGCCACATTCACCTTGCATAATGACCCCCAGAACAAAAGAGAAGAGAACTCTAAAATGAATACCTCCACCACCCTGCTCTGCATGTTATAATTCTAAGAATGCAGCCCAGGAGTATAATTGATTTATTTCACAGGTGGCTAGTTAAAGAAAGAAAGAAAGAAATCCTGGTATTAATTTCTTGAAGTGCTATCAGGCCCATCCTAATGAAATAAAAACTACTTAGATAGATAGAAAATTATATGCTAGATAGATAGCTATTCGACATGTATTCATCCCTGGTAAACATCTTCTTATTTCAGTCTAGCAAAGCATGTATATACATGTATATGTATATACAACAGCAGGCCTAGGAACCCAGGTTCGATTTCAAGTTCTGCTATTTCCAGCGACAGGATCTACCTCACAGGTCTGTTCAGGGGATTAAAGGAAACAATGACCGAAATGATCTGCCCCATAATTGGTGCTCAATAAATGCTAGCAATATTTATTCTTGGCTTACCGGTTCATCAAGATCCTTTAAAACTTGTGTCTGGACACCCAGTGTATGAGGTTGCCCCTCAGCTTCATGTCAACTGCAAACCTGACAGCATCTCCTAGTTTTCGATTACACTCCACTCCCCACGCCATTCCTCATCCGAATCTGCTTCCCCTCAATGTCAAGCTTCTCTTGGCCCAAGCTTCAGGCTCTCAGAAGGTTGACAAACCAGCATCGCCACCTGGAGGACAGCATGAGAATCTGGGTGAGAAAACAATTCCAGGGCACCAGCTAAACCAACTCAGCTGTTTTGTGCGGGCGCTAATGAGGCCAGGTTCACAGGTTCATCCCCAAAGGGGCCAATTAGCTTTACACCGAGAGACACGCGGGAGCACAGCCCCAGCCTCTAACCTTGGCCCTCGAGTCACGTGTGTGGCTGTTGCCTAGAAAGTGGATTCATCAATCCAATCCCATTTTTCATAATTTCTTAAAAATCCAATTGGAAGGTAGTATGGAAATAACAAAATGAACACGACCTGCTCCCTGCCCTTAAGGAAACTTCAGCCTGCAGCAGTGTTTCCCCAAATGAGTCCTGAGACATTAATAGGAGATATGAGAATAAGTGGTCCACAGTGTTAAATCAGTCTGGGAAACACCGATCTAATCAAAGTCGAAGTCAAGGGGATTCTTTACAGAAGGGCTTCTCAGAGCTTGTTACATGCTAATGTGCGCTGTTAATTTTCCAAGAAGGAGATGCAGTGTGCAGTGTTTCCCAGATTTGAACAGCCATAGGTATCACCGCCTCTTGGGAAAAAAAAAAAAAGAATAGTAATGAATCTGCCGGCCCAGCATACGCATACTGTCATTTGCAATGGAATATCTATTTTAAGAAGCAACTCATCCATGTGGAAAGGCTCACAGTCTACTGCTAAGTTTTTTTTTTTTTTTAAAGAATGCCTGTAATCCTAGCACTCTGGGAGACTGAGGCAGGAGGATCGCTTGAGTTCAGGAGTTCAAAACCAGTCTGAGCAAGAGTAAGACCCCCATCTGTACCAAAAATAGAAAAAATTAGCCAGTGGTGGTGGTGTGCGCCTGTAGTCCCAGCTACTTGGGAGACCGAGGCAGGAGGATTGCTTGAGCCCAGGAGTTTGAGGTTGCTGTGAACTAGGCTGATGCCACGGCACTCTAGCCCAGGTGACAGAGCAAGACTCTGTCTATAAATAAATAAATAAATAAAATAAAGAGAAGAAAGCACACTCTGGAACATTATCCCATTTTGAAAAGACAGAACAAAGATGTACATACATTCGGGGGAAAAAACACCCGAAAAGACAAAAACCAAAAGGATAGTGGTGATCTTTTTGTTGGAGTGGTGGTTGTTTTTCTGTGTTTTCTTTGTTTTTCAAGTTTTCTGCAGTGAATATACAATACATGTAAATTTTAAAACCACAAAGCATGTTTTCTAGGACAGTATACTATCTTTGTATCACTGTGATTATAGAACGCAGGTGCTCCTTGACTTACAATGGGTCACATCTCAATAAACCCATCATAAGCCGAAACTATTGTAAGTCACAAATGCACTTAACACACCTAACCTACCAGCGTCATAGCTTCTTAACCTGGCCTACCTTAAACGAGCTCATAGCAATTATGTTAGCCAACAGCTAGGCAAGAGCATCTAACACAAAGCCTATGCTATGATAAAATTTTTTTCTCTTAGCAGTGGCCTCCTAAGGGACAATGCCTTCTTTTTCCCCACCCCAAGCCCTATCCTGTTTCCTCTTTAGGAGCCAGGCAATCAGCCACATTCGAAAACTACTTCGTTATGTTTAATTTTTTTTTAATTCTGGGAGATCATTTTCTTTACCCTCCTTGGGTGTAAGGGGAGGTGGTTACGAGACCCTTTCCTTTACTGTGTAGCATCTTTTACCCCAGCCCTATGTCCCAGATTCTTGCAAAGTTGAACAAACATGATTTTTGTCCTTCCACTGACTTCTAGGTGAGCTTGCAGCTGAATTTTCCCACCTGACAGGTCTTAAAGGGTGAGCGGGGCGCGGAGCAGAAGGCACAGCAAGGCAATCTTAGACAATATGGCTTCTTCAATTACATCTGCAAAATGCCACTAGCACCTTTGACCAACCGTTAATACTGCACGACTTTGACTTCTTGTGATGTAGCTGGAGTTTGAGAAATGGGGCTGAGGGTTGATTGGGGTCCGAAAAATAAATCTTTTCTATCGCCACGAAGCAGTTACAGTTGCACAACTGAAATACCAGCCCTTCTGAAAAGCTATCAAACCCACTCATGCAGTTGGGTAATATCATCATCCAGAGCATTTCTTCCATGCCTCGTGTTGCAAGCACAGTACAGAGTGAGTTAAGCACACAATCTATTACGTGAGACATTTCCAAGACAGGATATATGTTTCTGGCGCTAGCAATGAGAGTGGCTCAGACAGCTGCCAAAGTACCCCTCTCAGAGGCCAGCGTGGTATATTATAATAATAACTTACATTTATTGGGCCTCTTCTGTTGGCCAGGTCTGTGCTACACATCTCACGTATATTATCTCACATAATCCTCGGAGCAATGCTTGAGGGAGGGGCTATTATAACCCCCATTTTACAGATGAAGAAACACAGGCTCCTAGATGTTAACTAATCAGCTCAAGATAATACAGCTAGTAAGTGGTGGAGCAGAACTCAAACCCAAGTCACCCTGCCACCATGGTCCACACCCTTTATCACTACTCCGTACCTGGATGATTCATGCAGAGTGGCTTTAGTGTCAGTTTTGGAGTTGGACAGTCTTGGATTCAAATTCTGGC
This sequence comes from Lepilemur ruficaudatus, assembly GCA_963574885.1. Classification (NCBI taxonomy): domain Eukaryota; kingdom Metazoa; phylum Chordata; class Mammalia; order Primates; family Lepilemuridae; genus Lepilemur; species Lepilemur ruficaudatus. The sequence goes on from CAUYRT010084528.1 coordinate 3,605, forward strand.
TTCAGGCCGGGCGCATTGGCTCACGCCTGTAATCCTAGCACTCTGAGAGGCCAAGGTGGGAGGATTGCTCAAGGTCAGGAGTTCAAAACCAGCCTGAGCAAGAGCAAGACCCCATCTCTACTATAAATAGAAAGAAATTAATTGGCCAACTAAAAAAATATATATATGTATATAGAAAAAATTAGCTGGGCATGGTGGCACATGCCTGTAGTCTCAGCTGCTTGGGAGGCTGAGGCAGGAGGATCGCTTGAGCACAGGAGTTTGAGGTTGCTGTGAGCTAGGCTGACGCCACGGCACTCTAGTCCAGGCAACAGAGTGAGACTCTGTCTCAAAAAAAAAAAAAAATTCTGGCTTCATTATTCAATTGGACCAGGTATGCAGCCTCTCTAAACGTTACCTCATCTATAAAACATGCTGACCCTAATGCCTAGCTTGCAGAGAAGTAAATAAAGAAATACTTTTGTAACCATGTTGCATCCAAAGACCCAGGTGGATCAGTCCCAGAACCAAAATCCTTTTTTAAATGCATAGCAAGAGGAAAAAGACTCCTATGTCAATAATAGTTGTTTTGTTTCATTTATAAAACCTCTAGCCTAGCGGTCCCCAACCTTTTGGGCACCAGGGACTAGTTTCATGGAAGAGAATATTTCCACAGGCAGGGCAGGGAGGGGGATGGCGAGTGATGGGGAGCGGCTGTAAATACAGATGAAGCTTTGCTGGCTCACAGGCCATTCACCTCCAGCTGTGCAGCCTGGTTCCTAACAGGCTACAGACTGGTACCAGTCTGCGGCCCCAGGCTTGGGGACCACAGATCTACCATCCCGTGGCAGGTGCTCAATAAATTGTAACTATTATAACTATTATTTTTTAACACTTAATTTGTATCTTTAAATATCCAGCCCAATTTGTCTAATTGAAATGCTATTTAAATCATCCTACTTCTCCCCCACCACTACTTTAAAAAAAAAAAACTCTAAGCTGTTTCTCCTAATTTGTACTAAAACGGAACAGGGTGCATAGCAGAAGCCCCATCTTAGCAGCCCCAAGCTATGTTCCCTCAAAATTTTAGATCGATCTGTATCTATTTGGAAATCTTATTCAACTAACCCCCAGGACCAAGGCTTTCCTGGCAAAGAAGTCAAGAAGTGATGCTCGCCCACCGGCCTGGCATAAGTACAAGCACAGCGTCAGGGCTGGAGAGGAGAGACACATATTTGACACACAGATTTTCTGTTGGCCCAGCTCATGGGAATTTGTGTCTGATTTGACTCAGCAGTCCCTACTTCTTCCTTGACCCACGACGTTTCCCGTATGAATAAACAGCACCAGTAGTTTCCCTCTGTGACAAGGGCTGGCGATGGTCTAGCCAGCGACCCAGGAGCCAACACCGTGAGGAGAGAAGCACCTGTAACTGCAGCATACGCTCTGCCTCCCCTCCTGCCCTGATGGGGAAAGCGACCAGGTCCTGTGCTCTGGAGCCCATGTGCCCTCACTCTCAAGGTTTCATTCTTGCAGATCATCTTTTTCTCTCCTGCTCTGTCAACTCCTCCTTCTCCTCTGTATCGTTACTATCTGTACGTGAACATCTTTTAAAAATCCTCTGGACCATCTACCTGTCCTCAGCCACCTGAGTAAACGGCACCACCACCCACATATTGGCTCAGGCCCCCAACCCAAGATTTTTCTTCCCCTCATGTCTGTTTCACTGCACCCAGTAAACCTGACAGATCAATCTCCGTGAGAGATCATACATCCAACTTCCTTCTGTGACCACCATTCTCGTCTTACCCTAACAGCCACCACTCCTTGCCTGATCTCTTTCAACCACCTCCTAACTCATCTCATGGCCACAGCTCTGGCTTTAACCAATATAAGCCATTTTCCACACAGCAGCCAGAGCGATCTCTCTAAAGTCTAATTTAGATCATGCCAACCCCCCCTCCGTATTTAAAACCTCCGACAGCTTCTCACTGTATCGCTAAACCCAAACTCTGGGTGACCAGATCCTGTGTGCTGTGGTCCCTGCCTACCTCTCTGCACCCATTGCCTTCTACCTCTTGCTTCATTCACATCACTCCAGCTAGAGTGGCTGCCTTCTTTTTTTTAATTTTTTTGAGACAGAGTCTCTCTCTGTTGCCTGGGCTAGAGTGAGTGCCGTGGTGTCAGCCTAGCTCACAGCAACCTCAAACTCCTGGGCTCACGCGATCCTTCTGCCTCAGCCTCCCAAGTAGCTGGGACTACAGGCATGTGCCACCGTGCTCAGCTAATTTTTTTATATATTTTTAGTTGGCCAATTAATTTCTTTCTATTTTTTTTAGTAGAGACGGGGGTCTCGCTCTTGCTCAGGCTGGTCTCAAACTCCTGACCTTGAGCAATCCGCCCGCCTCAGCCTCCCAGAGTGCTAGGATTACAGGCGTGAGCCACCGCGCCTGGCCTACAGTAGCCGCCTTCTGTCCTCACTGCTCCTCCTGCCTAAAATACCACCTTCGCTAAAACAGCCTCCCCAGGAGTTCTCTATGACATTATCCTACGCTTTCTTTGTGGCACTTACAGCATATGGGATTAGCTTGTTTACTCACTTAGTATTGCTGGAATATAAACTCTCAGTATCAGAAGTAGTAGCTGGTAAACAGTAGGTACACGCTGTTCTTCGCGCTCATGTCCCTGGTTTAAATTCCTGCTCTACACCTTGGATTTCAGTGCTGCATCTGCCTAGCCTGACTTGGCAACCCATTTGGATTTCATTATCTGGTTTCTCACCTCAGCTCCCCATTTGACTCCCAGCTCAGCAGTTTCTCTGGATTTCAGCAGCACTCAAAGCTTTGAGTGCCAGACACTGCCTCTGCCATCCTGGGCCCCAGGCCTACTTCTCTGCAAAGGGAGCACCGTCTGAGGTTTCTCCCACGGGGGAGAAACAGTCAACGCTGGTTTCTATACTACAAGAAGGCCCCACCTGAATAGGTCCGCTTTGACCACTGTACCTTGAAGCAGCTAAAGCAAAAACAGAAGCTTAGACCCCTCCAAGGGAGGTAAGATTTATTCAGTCATTTTCCACATGCCAGGCAGCCGGAACCACTGGGCTGTCCATAAAATTGCACCGTCAAGATGTAGCTGAAGCCTGTCTGACCAGAGAAATTGGCCCTGAAAGAGTGCTTCCATCTCCTCCTGGTGGTGGCCAGCCTGTCACGTGTGGTATTACACAATGGTCTGAAGTCCTGTTTCCGGCTACACGAAAAAAGCAACAGTAATAAAAACCACTAGTCCTACTATCATGTACTGAACGCCACACTCAGTACAAGGTGACCAGTGTTCACCACCTCCCTTAATTTCCACGATAAAAGTCAGCTAGATGATTATCCCTATTTAACAGATGAGAAAAACCAAGGCTCAGAGACAGGTGAAATAATTTGCTCCAGGTTATATAACAAACAAGTGGGAGAACCTGAATTTCTGACTCCAAAGAGTATGCTCACAATCCTTACCCTCTAAGTATTTGATCATGGGTGTCTTCACACTCCCCATGCACACTGAATTAAATACTCCGTAAGAGCTGGGAGTTTTTTTTGTTCTATAAACTCCTTAAAAGCTAGGAATTTTTTCTTATTCATCATCCACACAGCCCCGGGACTGATGCTTAGTGGATGGTCAGCACATTTTAAAAAATGCATTCCTAATACTATTGCGTTAGTATTATAATTTATACATACTCTAATTAATAGCTTAATATAAATATTCATTGCCATAACACCACTGTTGCCTTTCCTATTGGCCATTTGGACTCTTTCCAATTTTTAGTTTTAAGGTACAGTGCAGTAATTTGCTCCTACTGGAACATGGAATGGGAGTGAGCAGTAGAAGATGAACCTAATGAAAGAAAAATAACACCCTGCATCTTTCATGAAACTACTCAGGGTGAATTCAACTAAGTAACATACTAATTACACAAAACAGAGAAACAATTCTGGGATTATGACAATAAAATTACTAGCGTTTTCTAGTAAATGTAAATACCACAATTTTTGCTAGAAAAACATTCAATATTTAATATGTTTTTAAAATATACAGTGCCCCACTACCTAGGCTAGGTTCAAAAAATTTCTCAAAAGTGAGTATCAGTATGCAAATGAAAGAGTATCATATCAGAATTCTATAATTTGGTGGGGAAAAAGCATGTGGCTATCTCTTAGCAAACTGAATTTCGTTAATAATGTACCAGAAGTGTGTGTGTGTGTATCACTTTAGGTCTATGATTTCTAGTTCAGATTTTTAAATTTGGTTTCCTGAATGCTTTTGTTGAATAACTCTCAGGTACCCTCTGGTGGATGAGATGAAGAACACTTTGGTACCAGAGGTGCCATTTGCCATCTGTTCATGCCTTATGTGCCTAAGAGTAGTCATAACTCACATTTCTAATGGAACAGTTTGCCTGTTTTTGTGTGTGTGTGTGTGTGGTTTTTGTATTTTTCTTTTTTCCTCTTTTTGAGACAGGGCTCTATTGCCCAGGCGGGAGGACAGTGGCTATTCACAGATTCCCAGACATGATAACAGTACACTGTAGCCTTGAATTTCTGGGCTCAAGTGATCCTCCCGCCTCAGCCTCTTCCGGCACATGCCCCCATGCCTGGCTAGGGTTCGCTTTTAGATTTATTATTATTAATAGGTGTTTGGCCTGTCAATTTATTTTAAATAACTGCTACTGGCAATTTCCTTTTTACTTCTCTCTGTAGAAACATGAGTAAAAAATTAATATGATGCCTGTAATCACCTTAAATAGGTCATTAAACATCATTTCAAAGAACCCATAGGTAAGTTAAAAGAAAATGATTACTTTTTACTCAAATGTAAAGAATTTTAAAAGGAACAATATAACCTAGCTATAACTTCTGCTTTAAGGAAACCTCAAAATGACAGAGAAGGTCAATGTTTTCCAAAATGTGTCTCATGAGATACTAGTTCCCTGATGTGTTCATTCGGGGTAAGAAGGAGCTCTCTTAGTTGAAAGACATTTCAGAATATTAATTCCCTCCCTTTGTTTTGTTTCCACACTTAAATCTTTGTTTTGCTTCTGCATTTCTGAAAATTTGCCTTTTTGTGCTGCTTGCTCATGGGAAGAATATATCCCGGGCCACACAACACAAGCTTTCCAATTTGCTTCACAGCTCAGGTTGTCTTTGTGAATTTAAATGTTGGCATTCATATTTAAGTAAAAACATGTATGCGCGTGTTCTTGATACACATAGTTAGTTATTTAGCTAGTTCGTTTACTCATAGCAAACATACCGAACTCCTAAGTTTTTCTCTTCTTTCGGGAGGAAGGGCATGGTGGGGGATGACAGAGGGCATTTTCACCTTCAAAGCCTTATTTTCTCTAATATTTGAAATTTTTATAATAGTATGTGTAATATTTATAATCACAAATATATATATATTTAAACTACCATATTCAGTTGTAGAATTTGAGAGATAAAAACCATTCTCCCAACATCTCCAAACACACCTCTTAAGCCTCCATATGCCCCGACTAGCAAAAAATCCAATTTCCTTAAGCACAGCCTACTCACCCACCCAGCTCCTTCTCTCCAAAAATCCCCTACCTTTGCTTTTATCCAAAGGACAACCCTGGCTGGAGGCTTGTCTAGGCTTCCCTAGAACTGAAGCTTAGAGCGCCCTCTTGAGGCTTAATGAGTATCCACAGTGCTACCCAGCTCTGGTTTTGGCAGATGCAACCCACAAAGGTGACTTTGGTGTTAGAGCTGCAACCTGGACAGTCTCTTGAGACCATCTTGTCACTTCCGGTGCTGTTGCTCCTCCCAGCGACGTTCAAGCTCTTTGTAGAAATAGTTTCTCTCACTGAAAAATATAAAGATCATCCTCACCTTATTCCAAATTTTACTTGCTCTGTCTCTCTAATTCTCCCTCTCCTTTTTCCCCTCCATCTTCCGCCTCCTTCCTTCTCCTCTCTCTCTCTCTCTCTCTCTCTGTCTCTCCACATACACACCACACATACACACCCCACCAGTGTCCAGCAGTCAGCATTGTACGTATGCCCCCAATAAGAGCTGCACTCTCCGAATGCTGACAAAATCAGGCTTATGCATCTGCAGAATGAAGATCAGACCACACAGGTCAAGATGAACCCATTAGACTAAGTGCCACCCTGTGAGGCTTTGTCTTGGTCTGGGCATATTCTCCTTGCAATGCTCTCTCATCTCACTGTCTATCCTCTTCAACGTGCAAACAAAACCTAATCTACAGGATATAATAATAATGTTTATTGAACACTTAAGATCCACCAGGAAATGTTCTATGTATTTTACTTTATGTGTTAGTCATTTAAACTTCACAAGATACCTCCATAGTAGATGCCATTTTTCTCCCCATTATATATATATATATATATATATATATATAGAGAGAGAGAGAGAGAGAGAGAGAGAGAGAGAGAGAGAGAGAGAGAGGGTCTTGCTCTGTTACCCTGGCAAGAGTGTAGTAGCATGATCATAGCTCATTGCAACCTCAAACTCCTGGGCTCAAGCAATCTTCCTGCCTCGGTCTCCCAAAGTGCTAGGATTACAGGCATGAGCCACCATGCCCAGCCTCTCCCCATTTTATGGATGAGAAGACTGAAGTCCAGACAGCTGGAATAACTGGTCCAGGATGATGCTACATGAATGCTTAGCTTCTTGTAAGAAAAGGGCATGAAACTCGTGTGTGGATGATTCTGGCCTAAGTATCTACTCAAGGACTCTGCAGTCTGTACCCAGGATGGGCTGGTCCCAAGCTTTCCACACTGGGATGTGTGGACTTCCCGGAATGGGCAGAGCACCATAGGCTATGGACGCTGCAGGTAAATCGTGGCACATCATCCAGGAGTATCGATTTTCCTTCAAGGTTTTGGAGGGAAACATTATTTTATAGTAAAATCAATGGATTTATTAAGGAGCCCTGCTGCTGTCGTCTTATGAAGTCATTGAGAAGCTGGGACCCATCCCACCATCCCAGAGCAGCCTGGCTTCCTGAAGACGTAGCTTCGTGGAGAAATAGAATGAGAACTTTGGACATCGGGCTGTGAGCCTCCTTAGGGAGTGTAACCCTAGGGGAAGTGCAGCTCTTCTTCAAAGAGTCACCTCTGCCCCCATTTGTGGCAGTTTCCACTCCAGCAACTGTAGTCACTATGAGAGCAGAGAACCAGAGCCTAACTTCTGGGATTGGCCACTGCCCACGGTGGCCAGCTTCCGCCACTCTCAGTGCCCTTCGCTGCAGTCAACCCACTAAAACAGGTCCAAACCAGACTAGCTCCTCCACCTTGAAACACCTATCAGGGCTCCTGGGTTCTAGGACACCCAAAGGAAAGGAGGACTCAGCCCTGCAGACAGGGTGACTGGACTTCTGAACTTCCAGCTCCTACCAGCAGGTGGAGCCTCCAACAACGCAATCCAGGGACAGGCTGAGACCATTGCCAACCCCACTCCCAGCAAACAGCACGTCTCTAACACACAGTCACTACCTTCTAAAAATGGTAGTTCTTATTATGGGAAAGGTAATTATTCACATAATAACCTCTTCTCCCCCTGGCCATTTTGTTTTCACAAAAATGGAAAGCAGAGAAGAAATTTCTCCCTACTTGCAGATGAATGAAATTCTAGGCAGGAATATAATTTTTTTCTCAGCCTTAAAGGATTGTATAGAGGACAGGAAAGCCCTAAAGGAGCCTCCTTTTCACTTTCTCACCTATCCTTCTGCCCCTGCTCCTTAAATTTCAGTTGCCTGCTATAGCTATAACCATAGCAACCAGCTAGTGGGAAATTATGGAAACTCCTACTCGCTCTTCTAGATCCAGGTAAGTCTTTACCTTGTCTGCAAAGCCTCCTCCAATCCCCCCTTCAGCCTCAGAGGAGACGATCTCACTGTTACCATGACATTGTCATCTTGTGCACACCTGTATGAGAACACTTGTCTCATTGTTCATTGTTTCAGAACTCTGTTGACTTGTTTGTCTTCTCCACTACACCGTGATCTGCTTGTTCATATTTGCACCTCCAGTGCAAACACATGGATTAGCGCCTGGCACATGCATTTCCCACTCATGAATGTCAGAACGGGAGGGAGGAGGGGCGCAGACTGTATTGCACTGGGGCGGGAGGAGGTGGAGGCCTGTTGTCCCGGGAGTGGAGTGGAGCCAGAGTGGACTAAGGGAGGAGATGAGAATCATGTCCTAAGCTGTGCCTGGCACGCAGGCTGTCCGGGGGAGCACAGGGAGCTACGAAACTGGAGAAAAGCAGTGAAGATAGAAACCTGAGAGTAGAGGTGCAGGGTGGGGTGGAGAGGCAGAAGTTGAAGTTCGGGTCATTCTGTAGCCTTTGAAACAGGTCAGGACAAGAGGCCCAAGACTGAGACCTGGTGAGGGGGCCGGCGTCCTATTTTTAAATGGCGCTAACTGTATGGTGGTGAGGAAGTTGGGACCTTGCAGGACTGCACAGGGAAGTAGGGAAAAACATCTGTGCTGAATTCCTCTTCACTGGCTCAGGGAGGTGGGAAAGGAATGGATCCAGTATGAATACCTTGTACTCACACTTTTAACCTTTTAAACTGCTGATATACAGACATCATCTCATTTAAAAGCAATATGGAGTGACAGCCAAGCCAACCTTGGTTCAAATCCCAGCTCTTCGCATATTAGCTATGTGAATTTAGGTAAGTCACCCCAAGTCTCTGAGCTTCAATATATCCTGTAAATAAAGGCTATTAAAACCTTCCTCAGTCCGGGCGTGGCGGCTCACGCCTGTAATCCTAGCTCTCTGGGAGGCTGAGGTGGGAGGATCGCTTGAGGTCAGGAGTTCGAGACTGGCCTGAGCAAGAGCGAGACCCCGTCTCTACTAAAAATAGAAAGAAATTAATTGGCCAACTAAAATATACAGAAAAAATTAGCCAGGCATGGTGGCGCATGCCTGTAGTTCCAGCTACTCGGGAGGCTGAGGCAGAAGGATCGCTTGAGCCCAGGAATTTGAGGTTGCTGTGAGCTAGGCTGATGCCACGGCACCCTAGCCTGGGCAACAAAGTGAGACTCTGTCTCAAAAAACAAAAACAAAAACAACAACA
>CAUYRT010084532.1:0-22214 GCA_963574885.1 Lepilemur ruficaudatus
GTCTATTAAAAAACTACTGATCGGCTGGGCGTGGTGGCTCAAGCCTGTAATCCTAGCACTCTGGGAGGCCGAGGCGGGCGGATCGCTCAAGGTCAGGAGTTTGAAACCAGCCTGAGCAAGAGCGAGACCCCATCTCTACTAATAATAGAAAGAAATTAATTGGCCAACTATATATATATAGAAAAACTTAGCCGGGCATGGTGGCACATGCCTGTAGTCCCAACTACTCGGGAGGCTGAGGCAGAAGGATTGCTTGAGCCCAGGAGTTTTAGGTTGCTGTGAGCTAGGCTGACGCCACAACACTCTATCCCAGGCAACAAAGTGAGACTCTGTCTCAAAAAAAAAAAAAAACCTGCTGATCATGAGCCACCAACTTAATTTTACGGCCCACTAATGCATCATGCCCCAAAATTTGGCAAAGCACTATCCCAGGGAGCTGTCTTACTGGGTGCTTGTCTTTCTAGTTATGGCATTTCTACTTATGGCATTGAAGTGTTGGCTGAGTGTCACTGCTGCTTGGCCAGGGACTGTTCAGGTTCATCAGAGTCCCTGGAGTATCAGAGCTGTGGTCTACAGTGAATAAAAGGGGAGGTTGCCTATCTCCCCTTTGTGTTTCCCTCTGTTAGAGGGCTTCCAAAGCACGTAGCCGATATCCAAATCCCTTACAGGTTTTTAGTGAAACAGCTCTTTTGGCTTCCATTGATAGCCCTCCAGCTTACAAAGCTGTGTGTTTTCTTTGGGGATTTATCAGTAAGAAAATTTGAGTGATGGACTTCGTGCTGTACTCAGAATTGCCTCTCCTGCCTGCTGATCAAGGTTTCCCATTGGGTCAAGCTCTTCGTGTCTGGGATTAAGTTCTCTTCCAGGAGGCTTCTTACCCTGCATGTGATGGGCATCTGGTGGGCCCAACCCCCACTTTGCCTGACTTGCAGAAATTTCCTCAGACTCAAGGAACTTGACAAAAGATGTATGCTGTGGGACCGTGGTTGAATTTGTTCTGTGTAGGACTGAGAGAGCCTCAGAAAGCTATAGAGAGGAGAAGACAAGGAGAAGTAGCAGCCTCACATGAGGCTGATCACAACCCTTTCCAGCTTCCTCATGTGGAGTCAGTAGCTTTTCTTGTCTGCCTCCACAACATGTTGTCCTTACCCCTATTACAGACTTCTCACACTTTAGAGTTGTTGTTTCTGTCTAGACTTTGAGATCTTCAGGTGTAAAGACCATGTTTTCTTCATCGTTGTATCCTTAGCAACTAACGTGAGGCCTTTCCTATTGTAGAGAGAAGTAGCCACTGGGAGAATTGACAATGGGGCTGGGGGCTTCTGCCCTGAGCTTGGAGCTCATTTACCTACCTCTCGGGATGATGTGTCAAAGGAGGCAATTCTGAAGACCGTAAAGTGGAAATAATGGGTGGTAGTATTATCTTTCAAGATACATCAGACCAAGGGTGATGGTGAGTTTCAGTTAAATCTGCTAAGCATGGCAGCATGAATGTATCCAGGTGCCTATAGTGATTGGTGGTGATCAAAACAGAGAAAGTTCCTATATTTCTGGAGCTTTCTGTTCAGTGGGGGGAAACAGGCAGCCAACCAAGCAGAGACAAGGAGGTGTGGCTGGGGGTGCACAGGTGGCTGTGAGAGAATATATACCAGCCTAGGGAGATCAGGGGGGCTCCATGGAAAAGAAAGATGAGGGGTGGCCCCATGTCAAAGATGGCCTTGGCAAAGATGGAAGAAAAGGGTATTCCAGGAGAAAGAATATCAGGTATGAAGGCTGGAAGGCATGGGACAGTAAAGGAACTGAAGAAAGTTCTGTATAGAGTATTGACACGTGCATGGGAAAGTAGCAAGGGATGAGGCTGGAGAGCTGAGCATCGGCCAGATCTTAAATGACACGCACACCATGGTAAGAGGCATGAAGTCTAACCCAATGGTAATGGAAAGCCAATGAAACATTTTAGGCATTCTATGACCTGAAAAGATTTGTAATTTAGAATAGAAAATGGATTGTAGGAGATTCAAGACCAGAGATTGCTGCAGAATCCAAGTGAGAGGTGATAGTGGCTGGGAGGCACCAGAGTTCATCTAACTGGGCCACAGGGGTGGAACACTCTGGACCACCCAGGGGCCATGCGAGTATATTAAGCACCTCTACAGAACAAGATGGAAGATGTGGGCTCTAAAAGGGGTTACAGGGCAATGAAGGCAAACTTACTTTAACCCACCTTAATGCAGCCTTAGATGAATGCAAAGACTGGAGTAGATTCCCATGAGGGAACAGGCTCTGCTGGTAATTCCTTCCAGAGGCTCCAGGCCAAGCCCAGGTCCTCCTCTATCTAAGTGCTCTAGAGAAAATGGATAGATGGATCCTTCTGGAGATTTCCAAAGTAGGCTTGGGATCATCAGTGACAATCTCAGAACCATCCCAGGATTTCTGCCCAAACACTGGGTCTTTGCGGTAAAGTAGAGCAAATCTCTGGAGGGATCCAGCAATCAACCATGTCCTTTGAACCCAGGCAGCTCAGCAGCCAGGCTCGTGGTCTGCAATGGGAGCCCAGCATGAAATTGGTAATGTTACATCTTGTTCCCAATCTACATCCAGATCCCAGTCAAATGTGCAGGCAAAAAACTGAAGCATTTTAGGACTGAATTGGCCTTTGAGATTGTCTAGTACAATTTTCTGACCAAACTTTCATGAAAATCAGACTACAAGCCTAAAGCAGTCCTTCAATCAACTTCTTTTCTGATTTCCATGGAGATCTGTGATGAAGGAATGATCGATGTTCTGCTTCCTGTGAGTGTTCATGTTCTCACTTCTTAGTAACATTTACTGGGAATACTATAAGTGAGGAATCCCAGGAGGAATAGGTGTGGACAGAGTGGATGCTATTTTTAGGGACCGAATCTGAATTCTGAAGGCGCTTCTGGAGGCCGCTGGAGACCCTCATTTATGCAACTCACGCCATGCACAGAACATCTGAAGAATGTCATGGCCATGGAGAACTGAGGTCCTATGGACAGTTGGAAGCCCAAGCACAGCTCGGCAGCGTGGAAGAGAAGTTTTGGCCCTGAGACCGACTCTGGTAGAACACACTGCAGACCCATTTTTGCTTTTGCTTTACTTCACTTTTCAAAAATTGCTCGTCTTGGACATTTGGAAGCAGCTAAATCTGGGGGGAACGGGAACGCTGGCCTCTTAGGCTAACAGCGTTTGTCTTTGCAGCTGCAGTGCCCTCAGAGCACAGGTGTGCAGAGCATGATTAAGTGACCCCAGAAATCTGACCGCCTGGGTGTGGTGTTCATTCTTCTGCCCTGATGCAATTATCCCAGGGTGTGGGGACACTGCCTCACTCCCTTTTTTTTCTCCCCCGCCCCCAAACTCTGGATTTCAGTTAGCTGTGAAAAACAGCAACACAAGGAGGCAGGTTTCAAGTGTTGTTGTTGATTTGCTTTTTGAACAACTGACTCTGGTCCCTTTTAGAAGTCTGCCCAAAAAGAAGGAAGCAAAGCAGGACAAGCTTTTGAAAAATCTTTCAGCACCTTCATTGATCCAAATTTTAGTGTGATTTGGCAGGCAGTGCAGGGTAACATGTTCCAGTGTTTTAACTTGCACAGAATTGCCAGATTAGCTATTGTTTGACTTGCACAGTTATTAATGAAATGTGGAAAAAAAGAAAAGGGTGGTAACTGCGAAGCCTGCTGCAATGTCTAGACACAAGGGTGGGGGCGGGGAGATGAAAAACCAAGGGAGACAACACAGAATTTCCTTGCCTTTGGTCTTGCTCAGGCTCAATATTTCTGCCACAGCGTAACAACACGTGGGCTGAGATACTGATAGGTGAGAGATAATGTGTTGGTTAAAATGAAAAATCAAGTCTCAGCCTACAGGCTGGAGACATTTCTCACTTAAGCGTGTTCAAAGACGCAATCACTTTGCCTATGAGAGAAACACACACACGTGCACAAATACATTCTGACTTTTGGGTTTTGAAGAGCTGCAACCATGCCAATCCAGCCCGGAGAGAGATGCTCAGGGAACTCGGTTTTCGGAAAGAGAAGATTTTGGGTTCAGGAGAGTTTGTAAATGTCACACATGCGCTTTGTGACCTTGTGTCCGGTTCATATGCAGGGTGGGTATTGTGGCATGCAGGGTTAGAGGAGAAGTATGCTCATGAGAATTGGGAGGAGAGACAACATATGGGATTAGGAAGTAATTTTTACTCCTAGTGTCTTGGTGTTCCCACTGCCCAACAAACTCCCTCCACAGACCACAGTGGCAAGAGGAAACCTGAGAGAGGGAGTTAGACAAACGCACGACGGTTTTGGGCGAGACCCACATAGGCAAAAATCAAAACAGAACCACTTATGTGGTGTAACTATAGCTGTATAAATTATGTATTATAACACTGTACAGAATGGTAATTATTTACATACACTCTATTTCATTTGCATAAATATAAATTAAAATTAGAATAGCTGGATAGACTGATTTTTTTTGTTTTTAAGAGATGAGGTCTTGCTATATTGCCCAGGCTGGTCTCAGACTCCTGGGCTCAAGCCATCCTCCCACCTCAGCTGCCCACATAGCTGGGACTACTGGTGTGTGCCACTGCACCCGGCTTAGACTGATTTTTATGTGTGCTGGGAAAAGGCTTTCCCTTTGCTTTGATTCAAAGCAAGGTGAGCATCTCCCTCCCTGGATCTCTCAACCCACCAGGACCCTCCTTACAGACAGACCCACGCTAGAGCAAGCACACAGCCTCAGTTCTCACGGAATAGGGGCTTGCTCCGCCCCCGACCCAACCTGGCCACAGCAGCTCCAATCGTCAGCATCACCTCACCCCTTTAGGGGAAGGAACTGTCATCCGGGGGGTGGAAAATCCATGTGTAGAATGGCTTTGAGGAAATGGGACACACAAGAGTAAGTTTTTATTGATGTCCCTGACAAAGAAGCCTGGGACAGGCACTGTTGCCCAGGATGGGCAGATGTCACAGGGAATGACCCTGTGCAATGGGGGGAGCTGGAACAGCCTAGAAGCCTAGAATAGGGGAGGGAGGCATGGGACTTAAAGAGCCCCATGAAAAAAAGAAATGGAGCTATAGTATTTTAGAGGTAGAAGAAAGTTTTTGAGAATATTTTAGTCCAGTCCTTGTGTATTACGGATGAGGAAACCAAAGCTCAGAGAGGTTAACTGATTTGTCCAAAGTCACTAGATATGTCATATAATAGTAGATTTGGAATTACAATTCATATTTCCTGTCTCAAGCCTGGTAGAGTTCCCACTGTGATGAAATATTAAATACACTCAAATTATAATAAGCTACATTGAGTTAATTTGTAATGCAAAGGAACTGTCGTTTCTCAACCAACCAAATGTCCTCTTGTTCCTTATTAAGAAATCAAGTAATTTTCAATCATGACCATTCTATATTTCTCTTATAGACCCTGCACTTTAATAAGAACGTTTTATTATAATCATGCCAAATATTATGGGTGGATAATGCATGTACTAGATTATTTTAAATCACTTCATTACACACTAATTTGTTTTACAGGATCGGATTCAAACTCTTTCTCTTAAGCATAAAATCACAGTAATTTTGGTAGACAAACTTCAAAACACTGGGAGAAATTCTGCTTCTAGTATTTCCAGCTGAGATTTACAAAGCCTAGAGGCTGGAAACTGTATGGAAGAGTCAGGTGGTTCTCTCAGGGCTTCCAATATAGTTTTGGCATTTGTCACAGCTTAAGCCTTGTTTGGACAGCATGGAATCTCATGGAGTTCACTCCAGCACTATATAAGCAACACCCTCTTTCCTGCTGGGCTAGCAAATTGGTCAGACTTGCCTCATGCTTTTGGAATTGCCAAAGTCCTTTCTGAGTCCAAAACTTCAGTAGCGATTCTATTTTGATTTATCTTTGTCTTTAAAGAGCTGCATTCTATGATTTTTTAACTACTAATTTGAAAGGTGCTTACTGCTTAGAACATAGGGTTTAAGATACTATAATTTCCCCTATCAAAACTTCTTATGAATAACTAGGAGTTGTAAGGCAGAAAATGTCAACAATCAAAATTTTTGTTTCTAAAATCTCTTATTCTGGATTTCTATTCAATCCCATTTTCCATAAGTTTTTCAGGGATTCCTATTTTCTAACACTGACATGCATTAGTTATCTCAAAAACTGTGTGAGTATATCTTTGCTGTCATCTCTACAGCTTTGAGGGTGGGAGGGGAGGCTGGCATGTGGGTTCAGTCTGCCATCTTGGTTTAGCAATTATAAGCGAGATACAAAATCATTTTGTTGAATGATGATCTTGAGGGGCCCAGAGAACTGAATTGAGTTGATCTGATACAGACCATGCTAAAGTCATGGCCTTTACTTTCAGGGACCTTAATCCTCTACAAGGTAGACCCACTGACAGCTGTCTCCAGCTAAGACTCTCTTCCAAGGACAATTGTTAATTAGCCCCATTAGAAACCTTTATAGAAATATTCTTATAGGGCAGTGAACAACCAGCTCTGTCTTGCTGTCCATTTCTGCGGGTGGTTATGAGAAAACAATGCGACTGGAAACAAAAATGCCCGTGTGGTAGAGACAGTAGAATGATGGTTACCAGAGGTTGGGAAGGGTAGCACAGAAGAGAGGATAACATGGGGATAGTTAATGGGCACCAAAATATAGTTAGATAGAATGAACAATATTTGATAGCACAACAAAGTGACTATAGTCAACAATAAGTTAGGGTATACTTTAAAATAACTACAAGAGTAGAATGGGGATGTTCCTAACACAAAGAAATGATAAATGCTTGAGGTGATGGGTACCTCAATTACTCTGATTTGATCATCACACATCATATGCCTGTATCAAAATATCACATATACTCCATAAATATAAACAACTATTATGTACCTATAATAATAAAAATATTTTTTTAAATACCCATGTGGAGCTAGGTCTAGTTCACAGTAATCCTGAACAATTGCATGTCATCAAGGGTTACACCAGGATTCTGGATGATATAACCTTAATCTTCTGTAATAACCACACAGGAGCTAATTTTATGTCTAAAAACAGGTGGGATTTCGGATGAAATATATTGTGTGCATATACTCTTCATTTTTCTCCTTAATACCCCTCCCCACTCAAAATGTTGGTACATTCAACTGACAGTAAGGAGACAGGTCTTTAGCTTGTCTTAACCTCTTGGTGACAGGGAAGATACCGCTAGATACCTACCCAATGCCCATTTTCTCTTTGATGACACAGATCTTTGTTCTGGAAAGCAATGTATCTAGCTAAAAAGCCCTTCCGGATTCTCTTGCAGCTAAATAAGTCCAGCTGACACATTCTAGCTGATGGAATGTGAACAGATATCAGCAAGGGCTTCTGGGAATGTGTTTGATATCCTGGTATGGATGTTGCCCCCAGCTCCCTGCCTGGCTGGCATGTGGCCATTATGGACACACGTATCCTTAGGCTGGTGGTGGAGTAGTCATCATGCATCCATTGGATAACAAGCCTGGCATGGAAAACCATACTCTAAGGATGGTGGAGTGAAAAGTGAAAGGAGCCTGGGATGTCACTTGCAGATTGGATTGCCAACCTCTGGACTCTTCCAAGGTGAGGAATAGAAACCCATTTTTGGACAAGTCACTGCAGTCAGGTTATGTTCAACTAAACACAGTCTTAACTGATATGATTCAGTCAATTCATCTACAAATTTTGAATTTGCTAACTATCCCCCTAAGCTGTACCACAGAGGTATTGATGAAAATTATGTAAATTCATTTTAACAAGTCTTGAACATATTTTGTCCATAATAAGAGGCCTTAAAATATTTTAACAATTCCAAAATTGCAATACATCTGAAAGAAAACTTGCCAACCTTTAGGCAAAGGAGCAAGTTGTGATGTGGTTGTCATCTATGTCATGTATAGAAATGATCTGTTCATTTAAATATTACTTTGGTGGTATTTGCTTTTATAATATCACATACAGTTGAATTTTAACTTAAATTTGATTCCCTGATTGTCACTGAATATATTTTTTAAAAGATGACATTATGATGCAGTTTTGAAATGAAAAATGTATACACAAGATAATTGCCTGACACGTGGCATACAATGGAATTAAAAGAGGTAGAGATTGTTAAAACTCTTGGAGTACATCATAGGATTTCCCAAGCTAGGAAATGTTAGTGGAATCGATTCATGAATCATAAACATTACTCAGGTGCTAATATCTATCAGTAAATATGCTTCCTACTGACTTCAAAGAGAAGTTCTTTAACCTCTGGCAATGTGTCATTCAATTAAAGAACAAATAATGAAACTTTGACTAAATAGGAAATGCAGACACACCCTAATACCCTTTGATATACCTCACAGTTGCAAAGGTTTAGCGAGCAGTCTCAATTTTAATGGGATATAAAAATGAAATAGTTTTATTTTTCCAGTGACTCCTATCAACCACAGACTGTTGACTCCCTCTTTGCCGCAGGGTAGCATGGGCTCTTAACAAGATTTCAGTTCTATTCCAGAACTTTTTAGTTATTAGAGCTGTGTCATTTTATTTGCTCAAACTTGGTCCTGTTCACTTAACAGTGTAAAGTCATTTATCTCGTCCCCATCCCCAAACCCCAAGAGACTTGGGGTTCCACTGAAATAGATATTATATCCACTTGCTTCAAAAATTTAAAAAATATGTATGTATATATATATATAAAGGTTATATAGTGGAAATCTCCTTTCTACTCCCATCTCTCATCTATTTTCCACTCCCCATCCTCCTGCAGGTATGAACTCTTAGCCTTACGCATATTTTCCCAGAGTTGCTACATGCATGCAAACAAAGGCAGCATCTATACATACTATTCTGTAGCTTGCTTTCCTTTTTTAAATGATGCATCCTGGAGATTTTTACACGTCAGGATGTACAGAGCCTCCTTACCATCTTGCTCTAGCTGCATGGGTTCCATTGTATGGCTGTACCATAATTTATGTAACCAGTCCCCAACTGATAGGTGGGTACTTGCTTGGTTTCCATTTACTTGCTGTTACAAACAGTGATTGAATAATACTGTACCTAAATAATTTTAGGCATGAACAGGTATACTTTAGGTAAAATTCCCCAAAACTGGGATTACTGGGTCAAATGGTAACATGCATTTGTAATTTTCATACATATTACCAAATTGCCCTCCATAGGGGTCATACAGGTTTAAACTTACCTGTAATGCATGAGGATACCTGTTTCCCACAGCCTCACTAACAAGGTGTGCTGTGGATTTTTGCCAATCTAATAAGCAAAAAGTGGTATCCGAGTATAATTTTAATTTGCGTCTATCTTGTTATGAGTGAGGCTGAGCATCTTGTCTCATATTTAAGAGCCATCTGCCATTCCTTTTTCCTTGGCATCTTGTTATATACTTAGCACATCTTGCTATTATAGTGGGATTTTTTTCCTTTGAAATTGTGAAATAACTTACATAAAATTACATAAATAGGAAGTATAATGAATAATTATAAAGTGAACACCTGTCTAAACATCATTTGGGTTAAAAAAACCAAAAAAGGACATTTCAGCACCTAGTTCCCTTACCAATTCCTTTCCTTTGCCCTAAGAGGAGCCCAGCTTCTATTGCAATCACTTTCTCACTTTTGTTTAGTTTCATAATCTATGTGGCAGCTTAGTTTTACCTGTTTTGGGACTTTCTTTAAAAGGAAACATACCATATGTATTCTTTTGTAAGAATACAAAATACCGTTCTGTGCGATTCATCATGTAGCTCTAGTCTATTCATTTCCATGCTGTGCAGGATTTCATTGTGAGAATATACCACTTTAAAGCATCATTTCAGTTTTGATGGAAATTTGGTTTGTTTCAAATCTGGGGGTATTATGAACAATGCTGTTATTCTTGTACTTGTGTCCTGGTGTATAAGTGGGCAAGTTTCTGAATGGTTTGTTTACAACCTGGGAGAAATGTAAATCTTCAACTTTACAAGACAGTGACAAATAGTTTTTCCAAAGTGGTTGTGGCAATTGACACCCCTACCAACAGTTACGAGGGTTTTCTTTCTTTTACATCTTTTTGAACATGATATTGTCAGACTTTGTAATTTTTGCTAATCCTATGGGTGTATAGTAGTATTTCATTTTGGTTTTAATTTGTTTCTCTGATAACCAATGAAATTGAGGATCTTTTTATATCTTTATTGGGTGCTGTATTACCTCTTGTGAAGTGCCTATTCGGGTCTTTTGCCCAGTTTTGAGGAGTTTTGCATCTTTTTCTTTATTGAAAACCTATATGAAGGCAATTCCTCTCTTAGTGAAACAACTAGACAGTCATTCAAACAGGCATGCAAAGATAAGAATAACCCACAAGATTTAATTTTACTGAGATCATATTAAATTTATAAATTTACTTAGGGATAATTTATGTATTTATGATGTTTCTTCCTTTCTAAGAATATGGCAGATATATATATATATGTGTGTGTGTGTGTGTATATATATATATCTCCTTCAAAGTTTTGCTTTCATAGGTATTATGTTATTTCTTGATATTTTCATTCCTAGGTAGTGGAGCATTTTTGTAAGTGTGGTCATTTCTTTTGCTTTGGAAATATTACTACTCTTTATTAAATTTTTACCCTGCTGCTTTACTAAATTCTGTTAGTATTTGTAGTTTTGCAGTTGATTTTTTTGCTAGTTTACCTCTTCCTTTCCAATTCTTATACTTCGGTTTTCTTTTTCTTTCTAACTGTGCTCAGTAGTACCTCAAATATAGTGATAAATAATGGTGGTTTTCTTTGTCTTGATCTTGACTATAGTGGGAAAGGTTCTAATGTTTTTCCATTAAGCAATATGCTGGCTTTTGGCCAAAGGTAGCTGTGTATGTGTGTGTGTATATGCATATATACACATCTTAAGAGAATCTATATATTCCTATTTTATTGTGTGTATTTTTTTCTATCAAAAATAATAGTTAAATTCTACCAAATACTTTTTCAGTGTCCATAGAGAGGATCATTCCATTTCCCCCAGATCTATTAGTATGATGATTAACATTTAAAATGTGGTAGTAGGCTGGGCACAATGGCTTGTGCCTATAATCCCAGCACTTTGGGAGACCAAGGCAGAAGGATCACTTGAGGCCAGGAGTTCGAGACCAGCCTGGGCAACACAGCAAGACCCCATCTCTACAAAAAAATAAGAAAAAGTAGCCAGGCATGGTGGCATGTGCCTGTAGTCCTAGCTACTCAGGAGGCTGAGGTTGGAGGATTGCTTATTGAGCTTAGGAGTTCAAGGTTGCTGTGAGCTATGATCATGCCACTGCACTCTAGCCTGGGTGACAGAGTGAGAGTTTATCTCTAAAAAATAAAGATAAAAAAGTACTAATATTGAATTTTCTTTAATCTGAATAAGTTGTACTTAGTCATTAATTTAATATACTGAATTCTGTTTGCTCATATTTTATTTGGAATTTTTGCCTCAAAATATATACTTGAGATTAGGCTGTGGTAGTGTGTGTGTGTGTGTGTGTGTGTATTTATAATATTTATTAGATGTTGGAACCAATTTTATACATAAAAGAATTTTTCTTTTCCGATAGTTCTAGAGTAATTAAAATAGCATTGGAATTATCAATTTTTTACAAAATCATTGATTTTCTGCTTAACTGAAGTATAGTTGATGTACAAATAAATTGTACATATTTAAAAAGTATAATTTGATGTGTTTTAATATATATTATATATATAATATATCCATGAAATCACTGGCACAATTGAAATAACAAATATATCCTGGTCATTTGTAATTTCTCCCTTCCCCTATCCCTTTATCCATTCACAACCACTGATCAGCTTCTTTTCAATATTTAATAGTTTACATTTTCTAGAATTATATATAAACCTTTTGCATCTGGATTCTTTCATTGCACTGACCAATTATTTCGAGATTTGTCCATGTTGTTGTGTGTAATCAATAGCCTATTCCTTTTTGTTGCTGGGTAATATTCCATAACTTGTCTAACCATTCACCTGCTGTGGGACATTTGGTTTGTTCCTAGTCGGGGCTATTACAAATAAAGCTATTATGAACATTACTGCACTAGGCTTTGTATAGACATATGTTTTCATTTCTTTTGGGCAAATACCTAGGAGTGGAATTTCTGTGTGGTTTTCTTGGTGTTTATTTAACTTTATAAGAAACCATCAAACTGTTTTCCAAATTATTGCACCATTTTCCATTCCCACCAGCAGTATGAGAATTCCTGGTGCTCCACATCCTTGCCAACATATCTTTTAAAATTTAGCTATTCTAATATGCATGCAGTGATGTTATGGGTTGAATTCTATCCCCTCAAAAATTCATAGGTTGAAGGCCTCACCTATACTACCTTAGAATTTGACATTATTTTGGGATAGGGTCTTTACAGAAGTAATCAAATTAAAATGAGATTAGGATGGACCCTAGTCCAAAATAACCAGTATCCTTATAAAAAGGGGAAATTTGGACATAGAAACAGTTATAGAGGGAAGATGATGTGAAGAGACATAAGGAGAAGATGACAATCTGCAAGCCAAAGAAGAAGGCCTAGAACAAATCCTTCCCTCATAGACCTTGAAAGAACCAACCCTGTTGACACCTGGATTTCAGACTTCTAGCCTCCAGAACTGTGAAGCAATAAATTTCTATTGTTTAAGCCACCCAGTTTGTAGTACTTTGTTTTGGCAACCCTAGCAAACTAATACAGTATCACATTGTATTTTAATTTACATTTCTGTAAGGACCAATGACATTGAGCATATTTTCATTGCTTATTTGCTATCTTTATATTTTCTTTGGTAAAGTATCTGTTCAAATTTTTTGCCAGTTTTTAAATTAGATCACTTATCCTCTTATTGAGTTATGAGAGTTCTTCATGTTTTATATACAAGTCCTTTGTCAGATAAGTTTTATAAATATTTTCTTCCAGTCTGTGGCTTGTCTTTTCATATTTGTAGCTGTGTCTGTGGACAGGCTTACTGTTGAAGGGTGTTCCCAGACAAAGCCAGCCTATGAAGACTGGAAAAAGCACTTACTTCTTCAAAGGCACAGACATCAACACACCACCACAAGGATTAAGAACAATCAGGGAAACATGACATCACCAGAGAGATAAAACAAAGTGCTAGTGACTGACCCTAAGAGACAGAGATCTATGATCTAACTGATAAATAGTTTAAAATAACTGTTTTAAGGAAGCTCAGAAAACTTTAAGAAAATACAGAGAAGTAATTCAAAGAAATGAGGAAAACAATAAGTGAATGAGAATGAGAAATTTAACAAAGAGATTGAATTATAATAAAAAAACAAACAGAAATCCTGGAGCTGAAAAATACAATGATTGAAATGAAAAAATACAATAGAGTACATAAATAACAGAATTGATCAAGCAGAAGAATGAATCTGTGAAATTGAAGACAGATTTAAAAATATACAGTCAGAGGAGAAAAAAAGAATGAGGAGGAATGAAGAAAGCTTACAAGATTTGTGGGATAGCATCGAAAGAGCAAATGCGTAAGTCATTGGAGTTCAAGAGGGGGAAAAGAAAGATGAAGGAGTCAAAAGTGTATTTAAAGAAATAATAGCAGAAAACTTTCCAAACCTGGAGAAAAATATAAATATCCAGGTATAGGAAGGGCAAATGTCTCTAACCAGATTCAATCCAAATAAGACTATTCTAAGACTTAATATAATCAAACTGTCAAAAACTGTTAAAAATCAAAGAAAAAGAGTACTGTACCCACCAAAGCTGTCCTTCAGAAATGAAGGAGAGATGAAGACTTTCTCAGACAAACAAAAGCTAATGGAGTTCATCACCACCACATCTGTCCGACAAGAAATGCTAAAGGGAGTTCTTCAAGCTGAAAGAAAAGGATACTAATGAGTAACACAAAAACATCTGAAAAGTATAAAACTCACTAGTAAAAGTCAGTACACAGTCAAATTTAGAATACTCTAACAATGTAATAGTGGTGTGTAATTCACTTATAGCTTTAATATGAAGGTTAAGAGATAAAACTAGTAAAATAATAACTAGAATAATTTAAGTGATATACAATATAAAAAGATGTAAATAGTGGTATCAAAAATTCAAAATGTTGGTAAAGGAAGTAGAGTAAAAGTGTAAAGTTAGGTTTCTTGCAATCAAAGTTAAGCTGTTATCATCTTAAAATATTCTGTTATAATTTTTTTGTAAGCCTCATGGTAACCACAAAACAAAAACTAATAGTAGATACACAAAAACAAAAAGGAATCAAAACACACCACTAGAGAAAAATCACTTAATCATGAAGGAAGACAGTAAGAGAGAAAGAAAGGAACAAAGGATCTACAAAACAACTAGAAAACAATTAACAAAATGGCAGTTGTAAGTCCTTACCTATCAATAATAACCTTGAATGTAAATGGGTTAAATTCTCTACTCAAAAGACATAAAGTGGTTGAATGGACTAAAAAAAAATCCAAAACCAAAACCCAACTATATGCTCTCTACAAGAAACTCACTTTACCTGTAAGGACACATATAGACTGAAAATTAAGGGGCGGAAAAAGATACTTCATGTAAATGGAAACCGAAAAAGAGCTGGAGTAGCTATACTTATACCAGATAAAATGGACTTGAAGTCAAAAATTGTGAAGAGTGACAAAGAAGGTCATTATATAATGACAAAGGGATCAATTCAGCAAGAGGGTATAACAATTATAAATATATATGACCCAACATCAGATCACCTAAATAAATATTAATAGATCTACAGGAAGACATATACTACAATAATAGAAAACTTAAATCCATTTTCTCTTTTCCTGAACACTTCATTTTTCTCCCCCAAATAGCAAGTTCTGTTTTATAGATTATTCTTGTTCTAGTCTTCATTTTGGCTTTATAAAATGAACATCTGGAATCTTCCTGGATTGTTGTATTCTTGAAATAAAATTCTCTTAAAAAGATTTGTTGTGGTTCCAAGGATAAGTTATTATTTTGTTTAGTGTGCTTTTGAGTTGGTGGAACACTTATCATTATCATATGTAAATTTAGGATTTCAATCCTAATTTAAGCCCTTCCACTGGCTTAATAATCTTGGTGACACAAAATTCATCAAGCATTTATGCAGAAATACTTTGTTTACTATTGTATTATATTGGATGGGTATCTCCATAATTTTCAAGGTGAACTGTTGGGAAAACTATTAGTCTACCTAGAAATGAAAATTCCTTAAAAGTTCCATTTTCCATTAAAATGCCTGAAATTCTTGCTCTTTGAAAGAGCCTGATAAGAAATGACACAGAATTGCATTTGGTTCCTAGGATTACCTAGTATTTCTTGGGGAAGTCTAATTCTTCTATGTTAAGTGTCTCTCACAGAGCATGATTTGTAGCAGGATCCAGGTATTAATTCCTACCTTTCCCCCTAAGAATATGAGTCTTTACACATTCACTTTAAGGTCCAAATATGTGCTAGCAGGTTATATTTGGGGTGGTTCCTTTTTCTGATTAAAAACATGAGATACAATCTACACAGAGTAAAGTGCATAGTTTATAAGTATGCAGTTAAACGAGATTTTTTCATTTGTATTCACCCCTGTAACCACCACCCAGCACCAGATATAGAAAATATGTCTCATTTCACTTTCTTACTTCTAACACAATAGATTAGTTTTCTCTATTCTAGGATTCCATACACATAGTACTGTTCAATATGTATTCTTATGTCCAGTTTTTTTCATTCAGTATAATGTAAGATTCATCCATGCTATGGATGTGATAAGTATTTAATTTTATGGATATACCTCAATTTGTTTATCCATTCTCCTGTTGATGGACATAATTGATGTTTACAGTTTGGGACTAATATGAATGACGCTGCTATGATCATTCTTGCACAAATCTTTCTGGTACATATTTTTATTTCTCTTGAATAAATACCTAGTAGTAGAATTAATGAATCACAAGATAGATGTACGTGAAACATTACTGAAACTGCAAAACAGTTTTCCAAAGTGGTTGCATCTTTCTGCACTTCCACTAGCAGCTATGAGAATTCCAATTGCTCTACAGGCCTGCCAATAACCTTGCAACACTTAGTTTCGATTTGAGCCTAGCAGATCTCTAGCAGGTTTTGACACAAAGGATATCTAAATCCATGTGCAGTGGAGGGAGTAAAAATATTACATTTTCTAGCTGGTATTTGAGTTTCTCTAAAAGAAGGAACTGTCTTTGTTTGAGAAAGGCCTTTGATAAGCTGCTTTGAATGGACAGGGAAGTCCTGAAGCCACAGGTTAGAAGGAAGCACTGAAGAGATGGTAAATTGCCCTGCATAAGAAAGGAACAAGAACTCAGGAGTATGAGAAAATGAAATAGAAAAAAGAGAAAGAATCAAGAAATATGAGACTGAAGTCCTGGGCAGTAGAAAGGGCTGAGGGACTTTTCAGGGACAAGGAAATTGAATATTACATTTTAAATGATCTCCTATATGGTGGTTTAAGTATGATGTCCTTTAGCTAGATCTAGCCACACCCTGGAGCCTCAGGGGATTTATTTTAGGAAGTGGGGTGGTGAACCAGGAGAAGGGTCCCCTGAGTCCCCTGCCTGAGTACCCTGTTTGGGCCATTCTCAGGGTGAAGATGAGAAAAAAGCTCCAAGAGGCTGAGCAGAGAATAATAATTTGACTACAGTTAGAAATTAGAATTAGAGGCAACTAAAAATATTCTCAAGAGATTCTAGAAACAGTGAGATTTCCCAAGGGGTGTGGAGCTTTCATGTAAACCTTTGTAAATGTTAAGGAACAGTGACATTAGCTGACAACCAAAACTAGAGTGACCATATATCCCAGTATAGCCAGGACTTAACTGGCTTATTCTACTGCCCCAAAGCTCCCAAACAATTCGAATGGGAAGTCAAGGTTGAGAATCATCACTCTCACTCTAAGCCATGGAAATAAGGGTCTACCGGAGTAGAAATTGTACTTTTGGGACAACCAATCACATGTGGGCTATCATCAAAAGGTATTTCTTTGTTTCCAGTAAAGTTTATAGTAACATCTCCAACATTTAGATCTGAAGGAGAAAAATATTGTAAAACTCAACCTTATATTCCAGCACAATATTTAAATACCAAAGAATCTTTATAAAAAGAACAGATTAGCTAGAATCTTTTCATTGGAATTTATGAGTTAGAAATTGTGCTTACGAGTTTTTAGTAGAAGCATTGTTAGAGCAATACTAAAATTTCCAACCTACACAGGTTTCTCCTTTATTTGGCAAAACAATGATAAAATGCATATGGAGTGACCTTTCATTTTTGACACATTGTTGACAATCACCAAGATGCGTTGATGTGTGCCTGTATCCTTAGTAGGGACAATGTAAAGGGATGTGGGCAGGAATGGCTAAGGTTCACATTGTCAAGGGCCTCCTGTTTTTGTCGCATTGACAATGTCCATTAACTTGTCTTACTGATTGTAAACTGCAACAGGCACAATTCTGACAGATTTTTCTGACTCCATTCCAGTGCTCACGTGCTATTTCCTGCCTTGTTTTCCCACCGCTAGGGTCAATTGTCCCTCCTCTTTAAACTAGCTGGTTGTCCCTGCCAGTTCTGACATTGGCGGGAGAGATTTAAGGAAATACAGCCTAGCTTTCTGGGACTCAGCATCAATTCACCATTGCTGCTAGTTTAGCCTCAACTTTACGTCCCCATTCTGGTAAATGGGCTTCTACCTGTGCCCAAGACCCATTCCCCCATTCCCTGTAGTCATGGGGGCTGGATCCTCAGCCTCCATATCCTCATCTTATATCTCAATCATTCTATGATATGAGCCCACCTCTGGGCTCGTGGCTGACTCCAGCCCAGGGTGTGGGCCCTCCTTCCAGCCAGACACCTGTCACATGGGTTCCTCCATCATACCATGCTGAACCCCTGACCATATTATCAGAAGGCCATCCCTGGGGCTGGGGCTGACTGGCAGTGCCCATCACAATACAGTGGCTAGGTCTGGTCTGACACCCTGGCCCAGCTTCCCTTGTCCTGCCTTCAGGCATCCTCTGGGCCATGCATGACTGTGTCATTCAGAGAAAAGAGACCATCCATCTCTGCGTCACAGCTGCTGCTTCTCTTTTGATCCTCACTCCTGTCTCCCCTGCCCCTTTAGTCCCTCCGTTGGCTGCTGCTGCCCCCATCCGCTAATGCACCAGTATCCTCAAACACTGTTAGCAACCTGGCATCTGGCCAGTCTGACTACTTAGGACTAGACACTCTGTAAATACTTAAGGTGATAAATGGCCAACAAAAGAAACTAGCCTGGAAACAAAGATTGTTTCTTATGAAAGCCCATTTCTGAAATAAAAACAACATGTCTTATGATCTTAAAAGTTAAAATATCTTCATTGTAGAGAGGATAAAAGGTACAGAAACTCTGAGATAATCATTATCACTATATTGGATATATCCTTGCATTCTTTTTTCTCTTTTATAGATACACACATACAACATATAAAGGTATACATACACTGGAATTATACTGTACATGTTACATGTAATTTATTTTTTAACTCAATACTATATCTTAAATGTTTCTACTAAATTCTTTTAAAACATAATTTTTGATGGCTAGATATATCCTATAATATGGACATATACAATTTATGTAATTTGAGTCTCTGTTTTTAGATGAGATTTTAGTTTGATATTATAAACAATGCTGTGATGAGCCTCTACACAAAAAGTATACATTTTCCTGTGCCTTGCTGATGATTTTTATTAGAATAAATTTCAAGAAATGGAATTTTTGGATTAAAGGTGATACGTCTTTTTGAGGCTCTAGATACATTATTGCCTAATAGCAGAAAGGCTATTACTTCTCACCAGAAGTGTCTGGGACCCATTTTGTGTTCTTATACCAATGGGTGTTATTATTTTAAAAATATGGGGTTTTCTTGAGAGAAGCATACTTCTAAACACGTGTCAGCTAAAAGAAACAATAAGATATTGTTATGAAACAATAGCGAAAAATATGCAAAAGGAATACACTCTTGAATATTCACAGAAGTGAAACTTCATTCCTTTGTGAGTGTGGCCAGTTCTTCCAAGGGCTTAAATTTGGAATCTGGTTACATTAGATATATTTCTTGGACATAACTTCTGGTTATATTTTATAAATATAGTTTGACAAACAAACCATCAAATTATGTTGATGCAGACCTAAACAGGTTGACAAAGTACTCAAGAAGCACTTCACCCATTTGTACTTCTTCCTAATTTTAATGCTCTCAGAATTAGATTTTTAAAAGTACAGTTAGATGGTAGCCTGTCTCTAAGTTCACTGGAGATTGAAAGCTACTTTCAAAGACCTTTCCACTTACTAGAAAAAGTGGTCATCTTGCGCTGAGTTTGACTGGCAGAGGAACCTTGGCTAGCCACCGCAGGAAACATTCACATTGTGGAAAGGATCTAGAGAGAGAAAGGAAAAGAAGTTACAGTTAATCATGGGGCACATGAGTCAGCTTCACTTTAAGGATTTACTCTGAAGTGGAGAATTCAAAAAACATGGGAAGCCCTGGGGATGGAGAAGGAGAAAGCTATTAGTAGTCGGAATAATTTTCTTCAAAGAAAGGAATTCCTTTCCATATGAACTGCCATGAAAAATCACCTGAATGTTGAAATTAGCATGCATTTGAGAATAATCTTTTTACCCAGGATGCTCGTCTGGATAAATACAAAATAGGTGAGCATCCGGAGCAGCTTGGAGGACGTCAGAATTTGATATGCAGACAGGCCACGGAAAAATGACTCACATGTGATATGTCAATATTTCTCCTGAGATTATGGAAGTTCTCTATGAGGGGACGATTTGTTTTCATTTAATATTACAAGTGAGTGTGTTAGTGGTTGGGGCATCAAAATGGGATTTAGGATTTCTTTCACTAGTTTGCCATTGGCTTTTGTGGTGGCCTTGGGCAACTAATTTTGGCCCTTTTTTTTTAGGTTCTGTAAAATGCTAAAACAAAAATAATTAAGAGATGCCAAGGAGATATTTAAGAATACTTTACTGGCAGAAGGACATGTATGATGCACCAAATAGTTGAAAACTTGCTTATTGAAAACATCTGATTGACTCTCAAAAATGAGAAAAATAATTCTACTTTTATATTTGAACAAGCTTTATTCCATACCCTGGCTAAAGCAACTTAATACCGTTTCTTAAGACTATAAAAGCTGCTGCATTTATTGAATGGCTTTCTGACATCTATTTTTACCATATGACGAGTGCTGTTCTTGGCAAGCCCTCAGCAGCGTCCCCAGTGAATGGTCTGCCAGAGTAATTTAAGAGTAAATATTTTGAGGTATTATCATTCCCAGAAGGTTTTTATTAACTAGGTGCTCATATATAGTGCTATTTTAAGGCCATCTAAATGTTGCTTTAGACTTCATAATTCGGACCCGATTATAATTGGGGGTACTGTAAGTGGGGGTAGAACCAAAATTTGCCTTGCTGGGAAATTAGGCCATAGCATGCTTTCTCCATATGGCTATTGTGTTCAAACGGATATGATTCAACTCAGTAGAATCCCACAGTTCTGCAGAAACAGTATTAATGGTAGGCCAGGGCATTGGGTTAATTGCTTCCCATTTGTTATCTCATTTAATATGTACAATACCCTGCAAGGTAGGTGCTATTATTCCCATTTGATGCATTAGGAAATTGATGCTGCGAAAAAAGTAATTGATTCAAAGTCCCCTAAGTGCTGGGGCAGAGATGTGAATCACTGTCCTCTAGGCCCCAAGCCCTCAATTGTGTCCCATACTACTTCCCCAGTGTACTATGATTTCTACTGATGCACACACAGTCCCCTGTACCACAGGGAACTCATTGTCTTGCTTTTAAAACTGGAAGTGTTATTCTTCCGCTGCTGATGCACCCTCATCTTTGCCAATGACACGAGCCAACTCCCAAGAATGAGCAAAATCTAGCCACAGTGTGATTAGTGAATAGATTATTTCCTATTAGGCCCTGCAGTAGACAGAATAATGGCCTCCCCAAAGATGCCCCTGTTCTAATCCTCGGAACTGTATGCTATGTTACATGGCAGAGAGAAATTAAAGTTGTTAATCAGCTCACTTAAAAATGACAAGATTATTCCAGATTATCCAGGTGGGCCCAGTGGTATCATAAGGGTCCTTAAATGTGGAAGAAAGAGAGTCAGAAAAGGAGGTCAGAGTGATGCAATGTGAGAAAGATTCTGACAGCTATAGCCAGCTATGAAGATAGAGGAAGGGGCCATGAGCCAAGGAGTGCTGGCAGCCCATAGAAGTTGGAAAAAGCAGGGAAAGGGATTCTCCCCTGGAGCCTCCAGAAGAAACACAGCCCTCCCAACACCTTGATTTTAACCCAGAAAGACCCATTTCAAATTTCTGACCTCTAGAACTGTAAGATAATAAATTTGTGTTATTTTAAGCCATTACATTTGTGGTAATTTGTTAACAAAAGCGATAGGAAACTAATACAGTCTCTTTGTTGACAAAATTTATTATCAGAGGATGCAAGGGGGGTTGTGATACTGTTCTGTCTACTTTTATAAATGTTCGACATTTTTCATAATAAAAAGCTTCGTTGTTTTCCAGCGTCACCACACATCCAATCTTGTTTCATCCTCCATACCCACCTACTTCCTCCTCGCCTAAATGTTTTGAAGCAAACCTCAACTATAACATCGTTTTATTCATAAATATTCCAGTATGTATCTCAAAAAGGACTCTTTCTTAAAAAGATAATCATAATACCATTATCACTTCTTATAAATGCTTAACACTAATTCCTTATCAAATGTCCAGTGTTCAACAAAAAATTCTATCATTCGTGTTAGGAACTTTGCAATTCCACTCTTTCAGTTATAGTATACCGTAACTTATTGTTCACTACAGTCACTTTGTTGTGCTGTCAAATATTATCCATTCTATCTAACTATCCAACTATGCTCTTGCACTCATTGACCATCCCCGCTTTATCTCCTCCTCCCTGCTACCCTTCCCAGCCTCTGGTAACTGTGATTCTACTATCTCTGTGAAATCAATTGTTTTTTTTTTTTTTTTTTTTTTTTTTTTTTTTTTTTTTTTGAAAGGGGGAGGGTGGGGGCCGGGGGGGGGTGTGGGGGGGGG
>CAUYRT010084533.1:0-35664 GCA_963574885.1 Lepilemur ruficaudatus
GCTGTCGGGTTATGTTGACTCCGTGGTTCTGGGGGGGGGGGCCCACGCCCAGCCCCAATGGACGGGGCTTGGGCCCCTCCCCCCTGACCACAGGATTGCACCCTTTGCTTGCACCCCTCCACCTTACATCCCTTACACTCCCACCTTACACTCCTTGTTTGCACCCCTCCACCTTACATCCCTCAACCAGAAGAGGGTCCATCATCAGTATGCTGTAAATTCTTCCACACCTTGTGTTCTGCATTGGCTTTTATTCATATACATCGCTCTGTGCGGAAACAAAAATAGGATGTAAGGTGCATAATGTTTTACGAGTTTCTTTCTTCAGTGACCACTTTTGGAGATCCTTTCCATGTCAGTACATAGAGAACTCCTTCACCTTTCCGTGGCTGCATTTCATTTCATATTATTGGTAAAACATACTCTATTCACAAAAGAAATTTCAGAAAAATTGCCTTTCTCTTCTTTTGTCAACCAAGTCAATCACCTAGGTGTTTGACAAAGAAGTAAGGTAGACACGAGTTCAATGAAAGAATATACTGTAAGTTCCTCTAAGAATAAATTATGAAATAATAGCAATAACGTATCCAATTTACACTGACAACCAAACACAAGTGAATGTGGTTTCTAAAAATGGTGGAAAATATAGAGGAAACATTCTGTAAGTTTCCTGTTTAACTCAAATATCATTATTTCTAGACAGGAACATCAATTACCTTATCAATTCTTCCCCCCAAATTAATCTATAAATTCAGTGCAAGCACAGTCATGGATCTCTGTAGGATTTTTTCATGAATCAAAATGAGTTGATTATTCTATTAAGAGTATGAGAACACATGTCGGAATTACCTTGATAGGGGGCTTGGCCTACAAGATATGAAAACCTACATGATAGACATAGAAATTAAAACAGGAATTAAAATTATATCAGTAAAACAGAGTAGATTCTGGACACAGACCCATGCGTATGACAGAATGAAAGAAATGAAAATGTTGGCATTTCAAATCAGATGATGCTCCAAAGCAATCTCTTAGGACTGCTGCTGGCATTAAGAGTGTGTGTGTGTGTGTGTGTGTGTGTGTGTGTGTGTGTGTTGGGACACATTAAGTGTGTGTGTGTGTGTGTGTGTGTGTGTGTGTGTGTGTGTTGGGGGTGGGTGGCACTGGGCAGTGAATAAGAGGCCCCTGAGTTCACTTCGTTATCTGGATTTCATCATCTTTATCAGGCTTTCTTTGCTGTGTTGTCTTCCTGAGGCTGTGTGGAGTCGACCAGTGATGGATGAAGGACTCTCTGAAGTCAGGGTGAGCAAGCCCACCGCAAACATCAGGAGAAAGGCCGACGAGTACTTAAAACCCAACCTGGCCTCCAAGAACGTGCTGAGCTTTTTACTCGGCAGACAGCTGGGGATGCACAGAAATGACATGGATCTGACCAAGTGGCTGTGGATGCTGACACGAGCAATGCCAGGGTGGAGGTGGCCTTTGCCAAAACATCATGTTACTTACATGCTTATGCCTACCCAGAATCCTGGAAAATCCCCAAAAAAGAGTTTAGAATAAAACTCCTCCCTTGTACCCGCAATTGAAAGAGAAGGTGCATTTTCACTGCTTTTGGTTTGATATGGTTTCATGCTCATACAACTTTCCTGAGTTACACGGGACAGGGAATTCTATTCATTCTAAACTTTCTGGGTAGGGGCTCTCAGACACAGGGGAGATGGGGAGATCATGCTGCACATCAGATTTCTTCCACCATTACTCTGAAAAAAAAGCAAGGCAGTAGTTGTGTAGTAGTAGGTCATTCAAGGACCCAAGTCCTCTCCCTTGCCATTTTGGAGAGACATCCATCGTGCTCTCCTTTAAAACCTAATTCGCACCCAGATGAAAAGACATCATTAAGAACAACAGGCCCATGGGCTGTGTGGGAGGTTAGGATACTTTTTATTCTGATGCTCATGAGAGGATCTTTTAGAAGCTACAGTATTGTGTCTTTGTTGATTCCATTTAACATAAAAAATCAAAGCACAAGACATTTTAATATTGGGAACATGAGACCCTCAGATCCTTCTATAGGTAATTGTTTCCCTCCTTGTCCCCAGAGAAGGGGAATCTGCAGGTGCATTTTCTGGTGCATGTGAAATACACCTGTTCACCCATAGCCAATTGAAGACAATTGACTTGACTGAAGCGATGCCAGCCCACAGGTTACCAAGACTTGTGAGAAGACTCCCATGGAAGGAAGCTCTCTAGAGGAATGAGAAATTCAGATCTTCGCTCTGAGAAACCCGAAGTGGGAATTGCTTAGGGAACGGAGCATTGGGAAAAGAGAGATGAAGCTGAACGGGGACAGGGAGATCTGAGAGGTCAGGGCCCTGGGGGACACGGGCGAGCACAAGGTACGAGGGAGATGGAAATAACCTACAGCGAACCAATAAAGTAATAACAAACCTTAAGCCCTACTCTTGTCCCAAAAATGGGATGCCAATGAGACTGCAAGCAGCACTTCTCTCCCCTCCCCCTCCTTCCCAATTGTCTGTACTCTCACAGCCTGTCCAGCATGCCCCAGCCCCTTCCTCTCTCTCCTCCTCCACCTGCATCTAAGGGGCTGCTACTCTCTCTCCCCTTAGCCCTGACTCTTCCAATTCTATATTAGGTAGAAAATTCAGCCTATCGATGTCCCTTTCCCCCTCCTCTGTCCCTGTCCACTCTGCCGTCCATGCTGAGTGGGCATTGCCACAATACAGCCACCAGCCTGTCCTCAGAGGGTGCATCAGGCTGTGGGATGGGGGGAGGGCTGAGAAGGGCTCCAGGTAGGGGCCTCCTGGCAGGACTGTTGTTGGGAAAGGCGTCTGAACACTCCTGTGTCGGTTACTACTCACTTGCCTTACAGGATCCAGCAGCAGCTGGAGGGAGAGAAATGGGGAAGATTGAGGCTGAAGCAGCAGCAGGTAGGGCAAGAAGGAGCCAGACCCAGAGGAGCAGAGACCAGTAACAGCCAACCTGCTACACTCCGTGGCCATACATAGAAGAGATAAAATCTAGGATGTAGAGTTACACGTGCATAAATTCATGGTCATTATATTGAGTGAAAGAACAAGTAGCCCAAAAATGCCAAGCAGTGCTTGTGTTATGGTCTGAATGCTTATTCACACCACAAATTCATATGTGGACATCCTAATCCCAAGGCAATGATATTAGGAGGTGGGGCCTGTGGGAGGTGATTGGGAGATGGGGGCAGAGCCCTCATGAATGGGATCGGTGCCGTTATGCAATAGGCCTAAGGGAGCTCGTTCTTCCTTCCCCACGGGAGGACACAGTAAGAAGGCACTCTTGTGTAACCAGGAGATAGGCCCTCACCAGACACCAAATCTGCTGGAGTCTTGATCTTGGATGTCCCAGCCACAAGAAATATGAGTAATAAATTTTCTTTTCTTTTTTTTTTTCTGTCATCCAGTTTATGGTATTTTGTTAAAGCAGCCCAGTTGGACTAAGACAAGTGTTTTATACACATAAATAGTAAAGGTATTCAAAGCAGTGTAGCAGGATGTTCCATTGGTACTCTATCTAGTCTCAGACTTGCCTGCCTCCCCAGAACAGTTGATACCAAACTCTTATCATCTCCCGGGGAGGTGCCTGTCTCCACATGGAGAACTGGTAAATAAGGTGATCACACACAATGGTGTGAACTGTGACCACTCACCCGTGTGTAGCTGTGCACGTACGTTGGAGAGACAGGGCAGGTTGGAGACCAAAGACATCCTCTTCACAGAGCTTGGAGGGTGTGTCAAGTCCACAAGAGGAAATTATCCTTCACCTCAAACTTACTGGGATGGGCGTGAAGTTCCAAAGTGTATACTTGGAGGGCTTGATTTATCTCTATAGAAGTCAGAATCACTAGTAGGAAATTTGAAAAGGGGAGTGAATGGTAGAGAGAGACAGTGAGAGACAGAGAGAGACAGAGAGAAAGAGAGAGAAAAACGAAAAATTTGCCTGGGATTCCAGGAGAGGACTTTTCTCAAAAGATCTTAGACGAGGCCATATGTAACCTTAACAGAAATTGTTGATGCAGGTGAACCTCAGTGCCTAGAGGCTGACTGGAGAGCGTTTCTAGCTGTGTCCTGGAAATATTCTTTCCTTCCACACTTTAATTTCTGCCTGCTGCTTCTGTAGGCCAAATCCACATACTAGTCAGAGGGCAAGGAAGGCCATGGGAAGTACCCTTTACATGTCAACTTCTTGAGGGACACAGCAGTGTAGACGAGGAAAGAGGATATATCTGGTTGGACAGACTAAGAGTAACCAAAAGAATTCACCACTTTTTCCATAGCCAGCACCCACTGTTGCTTTGATTAGATGAAGGAATGCTTTGCCTAGCACAGGGTAACACACCGAGTCCTGTTAGCGTCTATTTCCTCATGGGCAAGTTCACTATTATCATAATTGCACTTGAAAACAAACCTGTAAATTGTAATATTAAGGCTGATGAGAAGTTTTACTACACACTATCATGGAATGGATGAGGGACAGGTCATCCCACCACCCTTCCTGGGAAACCAGGTCTGCCAAAATGTCAAATTGTTGGCGGATCTTTACCTATTGGGTCAACTGAGGCTTTCATTTCTAAAGGATATCGGTCTTTAGAGGTGATGTAATTATGGAATGTATCAGTTTCCCATTGAGCACTAGAACTGGACACAGGAGTGCTAGGACGTGCCCAGTGAATGCCCCTAGTTCCAGAAATAATCCTCTTTTTATCCTTGTGAAGCAGCAAACCCATATTCCCTCTTAAGAATGCAGGTCACTCCCTCATTCAGTCGTTATTCTCAGCTGTCCATCCCACAACACAAACAGCTGAAAATGGACAGGGGATAAGGGGTCAATGTCAGTTTCCAATTTAATGGAAATTGACATGGTCTATGGGAGAGGCATCTTGCCTTTAGTACTTTAACCTACAAACTTTCCAAACCCTATTTTCTGGGAAGGAAGGGGGAAAAGTCTGTGAATTTTTTGGGGGGTATAATAGCAGGAGGGGTTACTCTCTAGCCAAGCAACCTATGGTGCCATTCCTCCAGGCCACGAAGGGATCAAGGGTGGCCCCTCCCATGCCTACTCCACGGGACCAGCCGTGTCCACACTCACCTGCCTTAGGATGCCTTCTGCCCTGTGGTTTCCTTTGGTTTGTCCAGGGGTTCACAGCCTTCATCTGAAGAGTACCCCTCCCCATGGGACTTGACTAGCATCCTCTGTCCAGGGCCTGGAGAAACCATACCAAATGTCCAGGGAGATCCCTGACACTCCCAAAGGCCCCTGAAGAGAGAGACACAATGCCCACCCCTCATTAGCCTTCCCGGAGTGAGGAATGGAACAGGAAGAAGTGGAAATGAAACCAGAAGGGGTGGGCCACCTCTCCCTCCATCTTTTCTGTTTGGTGCCCTATTCCTCCTCGCTCCACCCCAAGCTAGTATAGCTTGAAGGAAAAAGGAGGGAGGGGCTCCCTGATGTTTGTGGAGGGGCCTGTGCTCTGGGTGATGATCAGAGGGAACAACGGAGTTTTGTGTCATGGGAACAACAGAGCTTTGTGTCATGCACGTGCACACACTGCCCACACGTTGTGTGTACTTACACATGTGCATGTGCATTAACACCACTGCTTCTTAGAGCCAACATATCCAGTGCCTGAAATACTTTCTCCCAATTCTCACATTTGCCCCTGAGACCACAGTTATGAGGAAGGTCATGGCCCAGAACAGAGCTCTTTATCTTCCCCGTACTCTGCTACTCTTGGCTCTCTTGGCAGGGGCAGCACCTTCCAATTCTCTTCACCCTTAACCTCTGCTGTGTCAACACACCCTCTCACCCCAACTGCTGCAAGGACCCTTGCCTTTTCATTTCCCAGACTGAGGAAAGAGCACGTCTCAGTAAAGGACACTGTGATGTTTAAGGAAGGGCAGGGCAGAATGGCTGGAGCAGTGATGGGGGTTGAAGTTTGAGAGGAGGTGGGCTGGCGAGAGGAGGCAGGGCCAAGTTCCCATAGAACTTTGTCACATCTGGGAAGGTTGGGGATCTTCTTCTAAGTTTGATAGGGATCGTTGGCTGTCCTCCCCTCCATTCCAGTGGACCCTGAGGAGCTGCTGCCAGATGCCACTTCTCCGAGAGGCACTTTTCTCTTGGTTGGTGTAGCGGATGCCTTCTGGAAGTGGCCCTCTGACTCCCCTGCTGCCCCTCTGGCCAATTTAGCCTCCAGGGCACCCTCCCTACTAAAGAGTTCTGATGTCATGTGATAGACCTTCTCAGGCAATTCGAAGGAAATGATAAAGTCATTTACTCCCCATGGTAAGATGGGTGAGCTGTGTTCTGAGTGTTGGGAGAAGAGAAAAATCAAATCTGATCTTTGCTTTACCTGCCCTGACATGGCACAGAAAGACACCACTTCCATGTCCTAAGCACATGCATATATATGCACTCATATATAATTGTGATACATGCATACCTCTGTGTGTATATCTAAGCCAATACTTCACAGACGTGCACAGCTCAATGATTTATCACAAATAAAACCTTGAACTGCCATCCAAAGAAAGAAATACAACTTGCCAGCAATCTTGAAACCCCACACCATGCCCTTCTTAATCACAATATTCTCCCTCATTCTCAAAGCTTTCCACTAATCTGAATTTTATGGTAATCACTAAAGGTTTCTTTTTCTTTTTCTTTCTTTTTTTGCTTCCCACCTAAGCTTGCATTATTAAAACTATCCTTGTATTTTCTTCATTTAAAAAGAAAACTTTTTGGTATGGTGGTTGTTAACAATCTGAGTGTTGGTGTCCCCCCAGAATTCATATGTTCATATTCAAAGTGATGGTATTAAGAGTAGGAGGCTTTGGGAAGTGATTAAGTTATAAGGGCTCTACCCTCATTAATGAGATTAGTGCCATTATAGAGGAGACTTGAGTGAGTCCCTAACATCTTCAACCATGTGAGGACATAGCTACAACTTAAATTTGATTGCACAAAAAGCAAAAACAAAAATCCTGTACACATTAACTCCTGTCTCTCCAAACATACACCCTACCAAGATTGAACCATGAAGAAATAGAAAACCTGACAGATCAACAATGAGTAACAAGACCAAAGTAGTAATAAAAAGTCTCCCATCAAAAAAAATCCCAGAACCTGATGTATTCACAACTGAATTTTACCCAACACTTAAAAAAGAAAAAATACCAATTCTACTCAAGCTATTCCAAAAAATTGAAGAAGAGAGAATACCTCCAAACTCATTCTATAAGGCTACCATCACCCTGACACCAACACCAAACAAAGATAAAACAACAACAACAAAAAAGAAAACTACAGGCCAATATCCCTGATGAACATAGATGCAAAATTCCTCAATAAAATATTAGCAAATGAAATCCAAAAACACATTAAAAAGATCATTCACCATGATCAAGTGGGATTCAGGGATACAAGGATGGGTCAATATAAACAAAATACATCACACCAACAGAATTAAGGACAAAAACCATATGATAATTTCAATAGATGCTACAAAAGCATTCAAATAAAATCCAACATCCCCTCATGATAAAACTCTCAACAAATTGAGTATAGAAGGAAGGTAACTCAAAATGATAAAGGCCATATATGACAAATCCACAGCTAATATCATACTGAATGGGGAAAAATTGAAAGCTCTTCCACTAAGAGGTGGAAGAAGACAAGGATGTCCACTTTCACCACTCTTATTAAACATAGTTCTGGAAGTGCTAGCCAGAGCAATTAGGAAAGAGAAAGAAATAAAGGGAATACAAATTGGAAAGGAAGAAGTCAAATTATCCTCGTTTACAGACAACGTGATGTTATATTTTAAAAAACCTAAAGACCCTACCAAAAAACTCTTAACTGATAAACATACTTAGTAAACTTTCAGGACACAAAATCAACATACAAAAATCAGTAGCATTTCTATACACTAACAGCAATCAATCTGAAAAAGAAATCAAGAAAGCAATCTCATTTATAATAACCATAAAAAATACCTAGGATTAAATTTAATCAAGGAGGTGAACGATCTCTACAAGGAAAATTATAAAACACTGGTAAAATAACTAAAGTATACCATAGTAACCAAAAAAACATGTAACTGGCATAAAAACAGACACACATAGGCCAATGGAACAGAATATAGAACGTAGAAATAAATGCACACATTTACAGCCAACTCATTTTTCACAAAGGTGCCAAGAACATATATTGGGGAAAGGATAGTGTTTTTAAAAAATGATGCTGAGAAAACTGAATATCCACATGCAGAAAAATGAAACTAGATCCCTATCTTTCATGATGTATTATATAAAAATCAACTCAAAGTAGATTAAAAACTTAAACGTAACACATGAAACTATTATGAGAAAATATTGGGGAAATGCTACAGTATGTTGGTCTGGGCAAAGATTTCTTGGATAAGACCTCAAAAGAACGGTCAACAAAAGCAAAAACAGGTAAATGGGATTATACCAAGTGAAAAAGCTTCAGCACAGAAAAGGAGACAATCAACAAACTGAAAAAAGAACCTACAGAATGGGAGAAAATATTTGCAAACTATTCATCTGACGGGATTAATAACCAGAATATATAAGGAATTCAAACAACTCAATGACAAAAAAGTAAATAATCTGATTTAAAAATGGGCAGAAAATCTGAATAGACATTACTCTAAAGAAGACATACAAAGGGCCAACAGGTATATATTAATAAAAAAAAAACTCAACACCACTAATCCTCAGGGAAATGCAAATCAAAACCACAATAAGATACCATCTCACCTCATTTAAAATGGCTATTATCAAAAAGACAAAAAATAACAGATGATGGTGAGGACGTGGCAAAAGGGAATGCTTGTGCACTGTTGGTAAGAATGTAAATTAGTATAGCCACTACAGAAAACAACTTGGAGGTTTCTCAAAAACTAAAAATAGAACTATCATATGATTCAACAATCTCACTGCTGGGTATATATCCAAAAAAGACATCATTATATATACCAAAGAGATATCTCCATTCCCACGTTTATTGCAGCACTATTCACAATAGCCAAGATATGGAAACAACCTAAGTATCCATCGATGGATGAATGGTTAAAGAAAATGTGGTATATATACACAACAAAATATTATTCACCCATAAAAAAGAATGAAATCCCATCATTTGCAGCAACATGGATGGAACTGGAGGTCATTATGTTAAGTGAAATAAGCCAGACACAGAAAGACAAATATTGCATTTTCTCACTCATATGCGGGAGCTAAAATTGTTGATCTCATGGAGGTAGAGAGTAGAGTGGTAGTTACTAAAGGCTGGGAAAGATAGAGGGGAGGTAGGGATGAAGAGAAGTTGGTTAATGGGTACAAAAATAAAATTAGATAGAAGGAATAAATTCTAGTATTTGACAGTACAGTTGGGAGACTATAGTTAACAGTAATTTATAGTATATTTCAAAATAGCTAGAAGAGAAGAATTGCAATGTTCCCAACACAAAGAATAGATAATGTTTGAGGTGACAGATATCCAAATTACTCTGATATGGTCATTACATATTGTATACGTGTATCAAAATATCATATGTATCCCCAAAATATGTACAACTATTTTATATCAATTAAAAAAAAAAGTGTGGGACATAGCTAAAGCAGTGCTAACAGAGAAATTTATACATCTAAATGTTGACTTGAGAATAGAGAAAAAGTTTCAAATCAATATATATTCCTACTTCAATAAATTAGAAAAAAGGAGCACTATAGACTTAAATAAGCAGACAGGAAATAATAAAAAATAAAAGCAGAAATGAATGAAATGAAAAATAGGAAAACAACAGGGAAATCAATGAAACAAAATTTAGTTATTTAAGAAAAACAATAGATAAACTCTGACAAGACTGAGAAAAAGTTAAAAGAGAGAATGAAAATGACACAAATCACAAAGATCTAGAATGAATTGGGGATATCACTACATTATCCTGCAGCTATTAAAAGGATAATGCAAGAATATTATGAACAGTGTTATCTTCATAAATTAGACAACTTAAAAGAAATGGACTGATTCGTCAAAAACACAAATTACCCAAACTCAATCAAGATGAAATAGATAACTTGAATAGCCCTATAACCAATAGAGAAATTTATTCTGTAATTAAAAACCTCCCAAGAAAGAAATATCCAGGCCCAAATGGTTTCATTGGAGAATGATACGTAACATGTAAAGAATAAATAACACCAATCCTCACCAAAACAATGGCAAATCCAACAATGTATCATATACACTGTGACCAAGTGGGATTTATTCTAAGTATGCAAATCTGATTCAACATTCAAAAATCAATTAATATAGTCCACACCAACAGTCTGAAAAAGAAAAATCATATGATCATATCAATGTAGAAAAATCATTTGACAAAATCCAATTCCCATTCATGTTAAAAATGCTCAGCAAACTAGGAGTAGAGGGGAACTTCCCCAACTTGATAAAGAGCATCAATACAAACCTACAGTTAACATCATACTTGATGGTAAAAGACTGAATGATTTCCCTCTCAGATTAGGAACAATGTAAGAATGTCTCCTCTCACTACCTTTTTTTTTTAATTTCAAAATTCTAAGGGGGTAAAAATGTTTTTGTTACATGGATATCTT
This sequence comes from Lepilemur ruficaudatus, assembly GCA_963574885.1. Lineage (NCBI taxonomy): Eukaryota > Metazoa > Chordata > Mammalia > Primates > Lepilemuridae > Lepilemur > Lepilemur ruficaudatus. The sequence continues at coordinate 10,692 of CAUYRT010084533.1, forward strand.
GTATAATGCTTAAGTTGGGGCTTTTAGTGTTTACATCACCAGAACAGTGTTCCTTGTACCTGGTAGGTAGGTTTTTACCCCTCACCGCCTCCTACCCTTCCCTCTTCTTGGTTTCCAACGTCCTTAACATCTCTTTGTGCCCATCATGTAGCTCCCAATTATTAGAGAGTACATATAGTGTTTGTTTTTCCATTCCTGAGATACTTCACTTAGGGTAATGGTATCCAGTTCCATCTAAGTTGTTGCAAGAGACATTATTTCATTCCTTTTTATAGCTGAGTAGTACTCTATGGTGTGTGTGTGTATATATACATGCATATACATATTTATACACACATGTATTTTATAACCTACTGGTTCTTCTTTTCTGATACAGATTTTTGTATCAAGAGTGGTTCTACAGGAACAGAATCTTAAGGATGTGTTTTCTGATTTGGTTTTCTAATCTGATTCCTTTTAAAGGCACTAATAACTCCATTTCCAGAGGTAGAGAGGATACTGACATGATAGTCCATGACATGATGTGACAATACAGATGTGCAAAATATCACCATTAGACAATCCTAATCAAATACTTATTAAAAAGGCAAGGTTCTGGGTGACCACGTTTTTGACACCTTAGAACACTTTAATAAAACTAAAAAGTACAATGAGGTTGGCTAGTTGATCCTAACTGGGCTAGAGAAAGTGGGGAAAGAAAAGGAAAAGCTGAGGGATACAAATTCCCAGATCAAATTCCACAAAAGTGACCAGGAAGCTTCTACATCTGCCTTGAAGGAAACCCTTATCTCCTGTAGCCACAGGGCTGAGTTTTCTGAAAACCAAACCCAGACTATCATTCTGCCAATGGCTGAATTACAATGCAAATTTCCAAACTGGCGGGTGTCTTTTGTTAAAGTGAGAGCATTGACTGGAAAGAAATTCGATCCTAAACACTAGCATGGGGACCTACGTGCAGATCCTGATAAAGCTGGGGATAGCGAACCCCTAAATTCTGCTGTCTTCTCTGCCAATAGAAGTACCCTTCCACCTCTGTCTAAGAAACTCAACACTGCTTTGCCTGAAGAAACTTTAATGGCTTTCCCTAAGCTGATGACTTGCAAGACACTGCTGATTCTCTTTAGGTTCTACCTCCCAATAACTGTCGTTTCTAGACTGAACTAGCCTAGATTCCCAGCATGACCCAAAAGATGAGGTACAATAAGGACGTATGCTACAGACCAAAAGATCTGCATGATTTTTCCAATTTATACAGACAGAAATCTGGGGACTATACGTGAGAATGGATATTATAAGTGTGAGATAAGGGTGGGAAGAACATAAGGTTGGATCAGGTTGAATGGATCGATATGGGCCCACTAATCAGAAATTATGGATTCAATGATACAGCTCCAGGGGTTAGAAAAAGCTCTAACTGGTTGGTTTGTTGGTTGGAACATGGACCAAAATGTGGCCTACACTAAATAAAGTTGAAATGCCAGAACTGCCTTGGTATACTGTATCCAAAGGTTTAGGGAGATTGGAATGTTAAAGTGGATTTATCATATAAGACCAGCTCACCTACCCTGAAAGGTCAAAAAAACAGACCTTTCATGACTATAAGAAATAAATTTATGAAGAGAGCCCCTGCAACCTTGAAAAGCTTTGTGGTTGCTCTTCTCTGTAAGTCAGAAATTACAGTGGAAACTACTGCCACTGAACTAGTATACCTAAATGCAATGGGGATAACTGGATCCCTATGTGGCAGGGGCCAAGAAGGGCACTTAGTTGACAAAGGCAAAATGTGCATAGTTATTATAACAAGCAGCAGATTCAAAGCAGCAATAAGAATAGCCTGATTTGCAGGGACTTATGGCATTGGCTAGTTGATCGTGGTGTCCCTTGAAGAGAAAGATAGGCAGTCTACTAAATTCTTACTTGATCTGTATAAGTGGATAAGTTCTAGATCAAGTGAACAGAAATCTAACTTAAATCACCAAAACAGAGACTCAGCCCTTCAATCGATTCACATATTGAGCTAATTTACAGACCTTCAATCCCGTGAATAAAGACGAGGTTGGGTCCCCTTGAGAAAGGACTCCACTATACTGCCAAAAATATACACTGGTAATCTTTCTTCCAGCCTTCCAGAAAGGGACCTATGGCCTTAGGGTCCCTTGGGGTGAATGTGCAGTAGGGAAAAGGAAATAATCAGATTTTTCAGGGATTACTTAACACTGCTTCTGAACTGATACTGATTCCAGGAGACCCAAAATGTCACTATGGTTCACCATTCAGAGCAGTGGCTAATGGAGGTCAGGTAATTAATAGAGTTTTGGCCTAAGTCTGTCCCACAGTGGGTCTACCTGGTTTCTGAACCCATCCTGCAGTTATTCCCCCAGTTCTAGCATGTATAATTGGAATAGACATACTCAGCAACTGGCATAATCCTCACATTGTTTCCCTGATCTGTGGAGTGAGGTCCACAGACTATTGTAGGAAAACCCAAGTGGAAGCCACTAGAAGTGTCTTTACCTAGGAAAATAGTAAACCAAGAGCAATACTACATTCCTGGAGGGATTGCAGAGATTAGTAACACCATCAAGAACTTCAAATGTGCAGGGGTGGTGACTTCTACCATATTCCCATTCAACTCACCTATTTGGCCTGTGCAGAAGACAGATGGATCTTGGAAGGTGACAGTGAATCACTGCCAACTTAACCAGGTGGTGACTCCAATTGCAGCTGCTACTCCAGATGTGGTTTCGTTGCTTGAGCAAATTAATACATCCACTGGATGCTGGTATGCAGCTATTGATCTTGAAAATGCTTTTTTCTCAATAACTGTTATTAATAGCAAAGGCCACCAGAGGTAATTTGCTTTCAGCTGGCAAGACCAGCAATATACCTATACTGTCTTACCTCAGGAGTACTGTATATCAATTTTCCAGCCTTACGTCATAATTTAGTTTGCAGGGATCTTGATCACCTTTCTCTTACACAAGACAACACAATAGTCTATTACATCGATGATATGCTGATTGGGCCTACTAACAAAAAGTAGCAACTACTCTGTACTTTAGGCCATCTCTCAGTATCCATTGGCTCCAGTTTTCTCTCAGTATCCAGTTGACTCAGTGACTTTCATGCTGTTTCCGAAGGCACAGGCTCTTCCAAAAGCACTTCTGCTCCCAGCCCATGATTCATGATCTAGGAACTAACTTGCCATCCATCACTTTTCATCAGAATAGGGTCCAATAGAAAGGGAAATTATTACAGGAATCTCAAGGCAAACCCTCAACAGTAAATCACAGTTTGTCCCTTTGGATACAACAAGAGAAAGGCATCTTTAAACTCGAGGGTTTTTTGATGCCATGTTCCTGAGTTAATGTGTGTGTGTGATTGTGTGTGGAGGGTATGGGGAGGGGCCCATTCTGGTACACATGTGTCCCCCATAGGTCTTTTCTCCCTCTCCCTCTTCTCCACACTCTCCTGTTCCTTGAGACTAGACAAGCAACTTGGGTGGCCCTGGGGGCAATGGCAAGCCTCAGTGCCAAACTGTTTTTAAGTTCACATAACTGAGACCCAGCTCTGCAGAGATCTGACTACTGCCCCTAACATAACAACAGTTCACAGTTTCAAGCACCGTGTGCCAGCAGTGTGATCAACATGTACACACTGCTCTCCCTTTAATCTCCCTAACAACTGCAGAAGGGCCTTTTATCACTGCCATTTTACCAATGGGAAAGTGGGGCCCCGCGAGAAACAGTCACTTGCCCAAAGTAGCAAAGCTAGTAGGGAGCAGAGCCAGGAGTTGAAAAGCTGCCTTTGAGCTAACGCCACAGCTGACACTAACTATGGCAGTGACACTGCCTCCTTGTGAAAGCCCAAAGCAATACCACACTCTTCACTGCACTTGGGGGGAAATCTGGAGGACAAATGTTCCAGATAAGACCACCAAAAAAAAAAAAAAATCACTGGTCCATGTAAAGCCTACTCAGGGACATGAAGAAAATATGAATAGGGAACGAAGTCAGAGAGATGTCTCAGTCCTACGAACCAACCACATCGCAGATAAACCTCCCTCTCAGTCACCTATTTCCTCAGTCTCACAAGATCTCGCTTAAAAAGTCATACGTATATTAAATACTTTAAAAGAGTCACAGCTTCTTCATAGCTCTCCGGTTGCAGCTTCTGCATCCTGCTGTGGATCTCCGGGGACAGGATGGTCAGTAACTGCTCCAACACCCAGCAACTCCAATATCTACTCTATATGGTGCATCTCAGGCCAAAGCCGCCCATAGCAAAGCTCCAGGAGCCGCCTGAGGGATCAACAGCCTTTTGGAAGCAGAACCCTCAGAACTACAGGTAGGAGGCCTCCAGGCTGGGCCCTACGTTGGGCAAAGACAGCAGAAGTTCCTGACTCTAGGTGCAGGAACTTCCACGGTTTCACTATCACAAGAGCCCTTTCCGCTCGTGGAAGCCCAGGCTAGACGCCACTGCCAGGCTCCCGGTCCACCCTGGCCCCAAAACCAGCTGAGCCCGCCGGCGAAGGCGCCTGGGGTCCCAAGAGAAGAATGTCAGCTTCGGCAGGAGTCGGCGTGCCTGGGCTCCAATTTCCAGCCAATAAGCCCAACTCCACACTGAGCAGAGCTGTCTCCAGTAGCTTGGCACAAGTGGGCCCGAGACGCTGCAGCGCCTGTCACCCGGATCATTTCCACCAGGGCCTCCGGAGGCACAAGAGCAGGCAGCTTTCTCCTGTCTTGGACCCATGCAGGACCAGATCCCAGTTACAACGCACGAAGTCCTAGCACTAAAGTTTGGTGTTCACAAACCAACAATGCTAGTTTAAGACCAACGTAAAGACTACATTTCCCAAAAGACAACATTGCTTTGGGCGGCCATTGGATCGGGTCTCTCCACAACTCGCCGCTGACCAATCAGAAGAGAAAATTTGCCTTTGGGGCGGGATTATCGAGGGACCAATTGGAAGGCAAGAGGCGGGGCTAACGGGCAAACCCTAAGACCGGAGAGACCTCTGGTGGCTGTTGAAGGCAGTAAGGAATGGGCGGGGTCGCTAGATTCAAGCTCAGGTCTTCAAGAGAGGAAACTAAGAAGCAAATCCAAAGCCATTGTGACCCGCGGACAGACGACCAGAGTCAGAACCCCCAGGAAAGTTTATTAAAATGCGAATCCCCAAGTTCATGCGAAAGTCAATGTGTTACGGTATTGGGTAGAGCCCAGAAATCTGAATTTTTAACAAGCTCTCCTACGAAATTCTCCCCACACAGGTTTGAGAATCACTGACCAGGTCATAACAGATTTAAAGGAGGGCCCCACCGGCTCCAATTACTCAAAGGCTGACGGGGAGAAGCCCTCACTTTGACCACGATCCCGGCTTCGCCCCACCCAACATCCTGGGACCAAGAAGCGCTTAGACCGGAAATGGGAGCATCTCCAAAACAGCTTGAGCCTGGTTGGAAGCCAGGAAGAATCCCAGCCCCTCCCACGTCAGCATCCTTGCGGGCACACAGCGCGGCGGGCGGCGGGCGGCCTGCCGGGAGTTGTAGTTGGCTGCGCAGCTCTGCGCCTGCGCACTGGGCAGTTGCCGGTGAGCTTGGGAGACCCGTGGGCGCTGAGGCGGTGAGTCCCGGAGCGGCCAGAGGGCGTGGCTGTCCCTGGGGCGCGGGCGCGGGTAGCGGGGCTCCTTTCGCCAGCCGGGGCCACACGAGCTGGCTGGTTCCAGCTGTGTCTGGGGCTGTGGACACCGGGAGGAGCGATTGGCGGCGAGCCCCTATCCGGCTAGGGTCCTCGCCGCCGCTCCCTGCGACTCGACCGGGCCTTCCTGGGAGTTCTCTAGGGCTGAGAGCGCCCCTCTGGGCGGAGGGACGTCATTGCCCAGGAGTGCTCGGGGTCCACTCCCAGGACACCAGCATCCGATTTTAAACCAGCTTTTTTCAGGGACGTGTCACTCTTGCTGTTCCCCAAGTGCCCTCTTTTCATACATCGCTTTACTCATAGGCCCCGTGGGGGCGGATTCACTATAGGGAGGTTTGGGAAGAAACCACTAGTCCCACAGTGAAGTGAACTTTCACTGGGAAGGGCCGGTGAAAGGAAACCCAGAGGGTCAATTCCCTGGTAGACGTGGTGGAAGGTTTTGGGTCAGTCAGGGGAGGACCGGCCAGCTGTGAGGCTGGAGCGGATTAATGAGTGGGTCCACAGCCAAAAACAGCACAGCTCCTGGATGCCCTCCAGCAATGGTTAGGTGCCTAGACTCTGGGAAATAGAAGCTTCCTAGGAATGAGTCTTGACAAGCAATAAACTTTAATTGAGTGCTTCTTCTGTGCCACGCATGCTACTATTTGTTTTCTATGCAATCGGATCCACACAGAACATTTTAGGAAGTAGATGCTATGATTATCCTCATATAACAGATAGGAGCACTGGGAGTCAGGGTCACAGAGCTAACAGGTTATCACACCTCCATCAATCTGCCTCTAAAGTCATGGTAAAGGGTGAAATGGGGGCAGATTGTTGATTTTGCTTGACTGGGTTGAAAGAGAGTCATGAATCACCTTGAATCTCATTCCTTGAATCACCTCCAGAGAAGAGCATAGATACAGGAGCTGTCTCAGCAAATGCAGAGAGAGAGAACCTACGGTACAGGTCTTGAAACCCCTGGAGACATGTATGTTACCACTTCAGTGACCTCAGTGATTGCATTAAGAACATTTTGATGTTTTTAGACATTCGAATTACAGGAGAATGTCAGTTTTAACCTCATCACCATTTTCCTCTGACATTTACCATGTAACTTTGGAAAAGTTCTTCAGTCTCCCTAAGCCTCAAACCTCAGTTTCCACATTTGTATCCAGGGAATAATACTAGTACAATGCTCCTGACCTTGGGGGAAAGTTAAATGAACTAATATATGTAGGATGCTTAAAAGAGTACCTGGCACATAGTGTGAACTCGAGAAATATCCTTATTTAGGAATGCACAGCAAATTCCTAATGGTCCCCTATTGCAGTGTATTTTTCTCATAGAAGAGCCACTGGGAATGCTATGGCAGGTTGAGGGTCTTAGTGATGTTGGCTGAATTACACATGCCTTGAATGAAGAATGAAGGATTGATGAGCGCTTGCAAAGCATGGCACTAAGTTGACTTTTATTGAAGGCTGTTTAGGGGTACTTAAAGCTAGATGGACTTTCAGAGTTATTCAAAAATATTGTTAATATTCCTCTTCTGTTTCTTTTGAGACTTATATATATTCAGAAACACAGGACAGTTGGTGTTAAACTGGGAGTGGGGTAAATGCCAACAGATAGGGGTTCATTTAAAGTAAGTATTCTTAGCCTGGGACCATTCTTGAGCAATTCTAGAATAGAGCTGTCCAATACAACTTTCTGCAGTGATGTCTGTTGAGCACTAGAAATTTAGCAACTATGACTGAGAAACTAAATTTTTATTTTTGGCTAAACTTAAACTGTCACATGGCTACCATATTGGACAGCACAGTTCTAGAGGGTCCATGGATGAGCTTTGAGATTTTGTAAGCTTTTGAAACTGGATGGGGAATTGGATGTGTATGTGTATTTTTCTAGGAAGTGAGTCTGTAGCTTTCATCAGATTCTCAAATCTACCCGAAAGATTACCAATTGCTGCTTTAGGGCTCTGGTGAAACTTAAGTTAGTTACGAGTGGTAAATATGCCCTCTTGTAACCACTGTTGTTTTTTCTTTCTCATTTTTCCCTGTCTTCACCTGTAGGCACCTCCTCTGACCCCTGACAATTTCAGAGAGAAACAAATTGGAATCTGAGACTTCAGGACCCAGATAAACTGTAAACTGCTGGAAGGGGGCGATGGCTGTGGCCTTGGGTTGTGCAATCCAGGCCTCCTTGAATCAGGGCTCCGTGTTTCAAGAGTATGATACTGATTGTGAAGTCTTCCGTCAGCGCTTCAGGCAGTTCCAGTACAGAGAAGCAGCCGGACCACATGAGGCTTTCAACAAACTCTGGGAACTTTGCTGCCAATGGCTGAAGCCAAAGGTGCGCTCTAAGGAACAAATCCTGGAGCTGCTGGTATTGGAGCAATTCCTCACCATCCTGCCCACGGAGATAGAGACCTGGGTGAGGGAACACTGCCCAGAGAATAGAGAAAGAGTTGTGTCACTGATCGAAGACTTACAGAGAGAACTTGAGATACCAGAGCAACAGGTAAGATAAGAGTTCAGGATCTTTGTAATTAGCCCAAAGGAAATAGCCGAGGCAGCTAGGACTAGACCAGACATTTTGTCTCTGTGTGGTTCCCCAGCCCTAGGATTTCCCCACAGTCCCTTTCACTTTTCTCCTCTGCTGGAAACAGCACATGGGTCAGTTGCTTCTATCCCTATCAGACGCAATTCCCCTTGTATAACAAACAGTGTATAATGTCCCCGGTACTATTCTTAAATGCAATTCAAAGATAACATAACCTACCTGCATGCATCAAACAAAAGCATCACTGTTGCTCTATGGCCCACAGGCCTAATCTGGCCATGGCCTGTTTTATAGTGAGCTTATAGTGGTTTTTACCTTATTAATGGGTTATTTTTTTTTAACAAAGAAGAAGAAGGAGAACTAAAAATGAATGTGGCCCACAAAGCCAAAAATATTTATTAATGGCTCTTTACGGAAAAAGTTTGCCAACTCTGCATCAAGTAGAGTCTAGGAGAGGTATAAAGGAAAAGGAACATAGTTTGTTATAAACTAATATGCATTTGTGCATATATATGTTTGGACTTGACTAAATATGAAGTTGTCAGATGCCTGCATCTTTACTCAGAATCGCTATGATGTGACAGCCAGAAATTCAGACTGATCAAGTACTGATCACAGACAATTCAAGTACTGTGAGCAGTGTTGCTGCTCATCATGTGATTTTCCAAAGTGATATACAAATCTTGGTAAACCTGAACAGTAAGTATTATAGTCGTCCTTTGATTTTCCCAGTAGTGCATTCCTAGGAAATTCGAGTCATGCTAAAATATGCAAAAACATTTTGTATTTATCTCTTGTACCCCTATAATATTCTGAAATTAAAAAAAAATCCCAGATTAAAAAAAAATTGTATTTATCTGACAAAAAGGATGGGATTCTTGACAGATTCATTTTACCTACATCAATACTTGAGGGGGACATTCCACAGTAGGGAACTGGAACAATTCTGCATTGTGAAGTGTGGCCCACTAAATTCTGATAGCTACCACCTGCCAGAATATCCAAAACTCCGGGTGGGAGTGGTGGCACTGCTCACTGTTCAGAACCACCACGTGAAACCTCTGCTTGGGGAGTGCCATGGCTGAGCAGAAGGCAGTGTTTCACCAGGTGCGGTGGCTCACGCCTGTAATCGTAGCACTCTGGAAGGCGGAGGTGGGAGGATCGCTCAAGGTCAGGAGTTCCAGACCAGCCTGAGCAAGAGCGAGACCCCATCTCTACTAAAAATAGAAAGAAATTAATTGGCCAACTAAAAATATATAGAAAAAAATTAGCCGGGCATGGTGGCGCATGCCTGTAGTCCCAGCTACTCAGGAGGCTGAGGCAGGAAGATGGCTTGAGCCCAGGAGTTGGAGGTTGCTGTGAGCTAGGCTGACGCCACGGCACTCTAGCTCAGGCAACAGAGTGAGACTCTGTCTCAAAAAAAAAAAAAAAAAAAAAAGAAGGCAGTGTTTCTAAGGGAAAGGAGCAGGAGCTTCCAGATGGGCATCAGGGCAGTCCGATCTTGTGGGGCGGGTGCTCTGCAGGAGGTGTTAGCTTCAGGACAGGTAGCTGGCCTGAACAGCAGTCTTCCAAAGTTTCCTCCTCCCTAGAGACCATGAGTTGGTGATTTCTCTTCCTTTCTGTGTCTTCTTGCTTTTCTTTACTATATAAGATCTTAACCTTCTTATGGTCTAGATGTGTCCTACCTAGTAGCTACTAGCCATGTGTGGCTTTTGAGCACTTGAAATGTGGCCAGTGCAAATTGAGATTTGGTGTAAGTGTGAAACACACACCATTACCACATGCAGAAGACTTGATGTGAAAAAAAGCAGGTGAACTATCTCACTAATAATTGTTTATATTGATTACACATTGAAATCCTTATAGCTTGCATTGGATTAAGTAATGCACACTATTAAGATTGACCTTTTTAAATTTTATTCATATGGGCACTAGAAAATTTAAAATTACATGCATGGCTGTCTTTACAGTTTTACTGGATAGTGCTGGTCTAGACTTTAGAGTGATGAGTTCTGGCATTCCCCGCAGGTCGATATGCATGACATGCTCTTGGAAGAACTGGCACCAGTGGGAACATCACACATACCACCAAACATGCACCTGGAGTCACCTGCACTCCAGGTAATGGGACCAGCCCAAGAGACCCCAGTGGCAGAGACATGGATACCACAGGCAGGGCCGCAGGAGCTGAACTATGGTGCTGCTGCAGAATGCCAGCCCTTTCTGGACCCTGGTAAGGCAAGGGTTTTCTTTCCTTTCTTTTGTTTCTGTTTTGAGAGCTCAAGGGTTGGGGTTGGGTTAGAAGCATTGATTACACAATGGAAATAGACTACTCAGATAAAGAGGAAGGAGAGGAAATCTCTCTGGGAATGGCAGGAAACAAAGCACTTTGAATAGAATAGGATTAGAAACCCCTTAAACTAATGATCCTTCTCAGGAAGCTTTTGATTGAGAATGTTATGTAGGAAAACTGTAGGCGTTTGTATACTCTGGATTAGGGCAGATTTTTCCTGGTAAAATTTAATCCGTGGGATCTGTGATGTTATGGGTCCAGAGGGCACTTTTGTGTCTTCTTCAGTTGCTTTTATGGCATAAGAGCTTCATTCAAACTTGATACTTTAGTAATATATTCTCTTCAGCTCCTTTAAGAGAGTTTATTTTTTTCCACAGTATAAAGGAAATATGTACTTCATTAAATCAAAACCTAGTACAGTGTTTCTCAAAGTGTAGTAAGCAGACCATCTGTAGCAGGAATGCCTGGGCTGCATATTTAACAAGCTCTCCAGGTGAGTGCTAGACACACTAAAGTTTGAGTATCACTGGCCCAGATACCACAGGGGTTAGTTCTAGAAGGAGAAAGTCCAAGTGGAGAAAGGCAGCAGGACCACATAGCCCCAGGGCTCCTCTGTTTTATTCCCCCTTAGGGTTTTCCTGCATTGTTACCAATGCTCCCTGCCCCAACCCCCCACCATTAAATCACTGGCCTAAGAGTATCCAGAAACCTCTCCCCTGACTCCCTCAGGCACAGTTTCAATATGTTGGCACTTTGAAGAGACTATTAATTACTGAGACCACAAAAGAGACATAAGAAATGAAAATAAGTCGAGAATTGTCTAAGTTACAAAATATAAATGTTTGATCCATGGATAACTAGTATAGTGCAAGGGCTTAGCAACTAAACATAGTTCAATCTTAGAATTTATTCATTCAGCCAATATATATGAATACCTATGAAGAGCCAGGCACTGTGCCAGACCCTGGAGATTCAGTAGCACACAAGACAGAAAGGCAGCCCTAGCCATCCTGGAGCTTACAGTCTGGTGGATGATTCAGATTATGTCATTGTGTCCTGTATCTCTGTGGTCCCCAACCCCTGGGCCATGGACCAGTTGGTCCATGGCCTGTTAGAAACCAGGCCATGCAGCAGGAGGTGAGCGGTGGGCTAGTGAGCAAAGCTTCATCTGTATTTACAGCCACTGCCCATCACTCGCCATCCCTCTTCCCCCAACCTCCACAGTCCTTGGAAAAATTGTCTTCCGTGAAACCAGTGCCTGGTGCCAAAAAGATTGGCTGCTGTATGCGATGAAAATGGGATTGTAAAGGGTGTGTTGGAGGGAGTAGAATGCTAGGGGAGCACAGAGTAGGGCCACCTAACCAGCCTTTGGCTGAGAGCAAAGACATCAGGAGGAAGGAGGATCTGAATTAAAACGTACAGGATGGATTGGAGTGGACCTGTGGAGTGGTGCAGATGGGGAGAACAGAGGGCTGGGGGCAGAAGGGACAACATTTGCAAAGGTCAGGAGGGAGAGAGAAGACCTCCTGCCACAGTGCAAGGGGTGGAGAGGAGCAGAGGGGCAGGAGTGGCAATAGAAGAGGCTGGAGAGAGAAGGAGGGTCCTGGATCATGAGGAACTTTCAGCCTCATGGAGAAGTCACACTTGATTATCACGGCAGTGGGGAACCATTCAAGGTTCTGGAGTATCAGAATGGTACACACAGATTTGCATTTTAGGAGATAACTGTGGCTACTCTAGGAGTGGGCACGACTGGAAGCAGGGACACCATTTGGTAGGTTGTTGCCATCATCCAGGTGAGACAGGTGGATGTTCTAAAATAGGGGCGTATTGGTGATGATGGAGTGAAAAGAACTGATTCAAAAGACACTTAGCAGGTGTGAAATATAGGGCTTGGTGATTGGGTGTCAGCGTGATGGAGAAGAAAGGGTTAAGGATGAAATCCAGGTTTCTGGCCATTGAACTGGGTAGATGGTAATGTTATTGACTGACATGGAGAACATAAGACAAGGTTCGGATTTGGTGGGTCAAGGTGAGTTTAGATTTGAACATGTGGAGTTTGAGGTTTTTATAGGTCTCCAGCATATTTTTAAATAAAGGTGACAAAGAGGAAAAACCCACAAGTACATGTTTACATATTGTGGTCAACACAGAACTATATGATACTGTCAGTTAGGTTCCAATGTCTTTACATTACCTACATTTCATACTCTGTTCAGAAATTCTAAAAAAAAATCTGTATTTATATGTATGTGCCTGGAACAAGTGGTAAAACTTAGCTAGTGATATTTTAATTTTAATATTTCTGCATATGCATTCTGATTCTCCATGTTAATTTGCTCCTTTTATCAACATTGCAGGTACAAAGATCACATAGTAGCAATATTAATCTTGGTGTTAATATTTTATTCTCTAAATCACATGGAAATTAAATGTATTTAACAAAGGATAGATAGAATTAATTAATCAAATAAAAATTACAAATTTAGAGGAGAGGAAATTATCCTGTTCTCATCTCTGCTTTAAGTGATATAATATGCTTTGCAAAACGATGCAAGCTTATTGCTCCATTATTTAAAGGTTACTTAAAAACGTTTACTGTTTTTTTAAAAAGGAAAATATCATTGATGTATTATGTGAAGTATGGTCTCTTGTAGACTGAGTGGAGAGCACAAAATGTCAGCTGAGTGGAGAAAAAATTTAAAAGTAGTGGAAGAAGTCAATTGATTTTATATTAAAGTTTGGAATATATTTCCTGTCAAAAAAATTAGATTGTTAAGTATCTATGAATTATGTATATATATTTTTTATTTAACAATATTCATTTAATATAACTGAAAACACACACATTTGTTGCAAAATAAAAAAGAACTTAAGTGAAAAATGCAAAGTGATCTAAGGAAGACGTAAGCTTAAAAATACCCCTTAGTTGAATTCATGCCAGACACTCTATATGCTAGAGGTAGGCAATAATATTAGAATGTCTGGTGTTAAAAAGAAAGAGGCAAGGAGGCACTGTTGCTAAAAATATAAAATATATTGTGCTTATCTTTAAAAATGTGGAGTTCAAAATTGGTATACCAAAATTAGAACATATTTTCAATTGTTAACACTTTGGATTTTTCATTTCAGTTGATGAGGTTTCACTTGGACTGCATGTGAAATGTCAAAGATCACGTCTTTTTGGTGATGAGGCTATGAGAAAGATGAAAATTTAAAGTAAAATATAGGGCAAACGGGCCAGGCGTGGTGGCTCACGCCTGTAGTCCTAGCACTCTGGGAGGCCGAGCTGGGTGGATCGTTTGAGCTCAGGAGTTTGAGACCAGCCTGAGCAAGAGTGAGACCCCGTCTCTACTAAAAAAATAGAACAAAATTAGCTGGACAACTACAAATATATAGAAAAAATTAGCTGGGCATGGTGGCGCATGCCTATAGTTCCAGCTATTCGGGAGGCTGAGGCAGTAGGATTGCTTGAGCCCAGGAGTTTCAGGTTGCTGTGAGCTAGACTGACCTGGGCAACAGAGTGAGACTCTGTCTCAAAAAATATAGGGCAAATGAATGCTACCTAGAAAACATCAGAAGATTCTTGTAACTTAAATTTCTTCAGATTATCCTATTACACCAAATAATTTACCATAAACTAATATCTAACCCCCAACTATAATAGTCATATTTCTTGGCGTAGTAGAGCCCTTATGGCACAATCTTTGCTAATGGGGCTTAATAAAGCCATTCCTGAGTATAGGATGGGGGAACATTCATCAGTGAAGCACCCTCTTTGTTAACCTTCAGTTGATTTTCCCCTCTTTGTGTTGGATAGCTATTGTTGCATAATAAACTATCCCCAAAACTTAGCTGCTTAAAAGAAAAAGTATTTATCATTTCACAGTTTCTGAGAGTCAGTAATTTGGGAGAGGTTTACTAGGTGTATATGGCTCAGAGTATCTCTTGTAGTTGCTGTCAAGAGGTCGGCAGGGGCTGGCAGGAAGCCTCAGTTCCTTGGCAACGGAACTTCTCCATAGACTACCTGAGTGTCCTCATGACACCAGGCTTCCACCAGAGCAAAGGATCCACGAGAAAGCAAGGAGCATGACACAATGTCTTTGATAACGTAGTCACACACCACCACTTCTACCATTCATTAGAAGAGAGTCATTAAGTCCATCGCACACTTAAGGGAAGGAAGATAAAGTTCCACCTCTCAAAGGGAAGAATATCAAAGAATTTGGGAGCATATTTTAAAACAAACACATACCCCATGCTTCTCTGGACCTACTGGCCTTTTACTTTTTACTTCAGTTTTTTTAGATGAAAAACTAATCTCTTTTTGTTCATTTTCTTCAGCGAATTTTTCTTGAGTAAATTCTTCACTTAATTTGGTCAAATAGAATATACCCATGAAGGATCTCTTGGCTATAGGCAGGAGATGAGTTTAACATCCTGGGCAACATGAATTGTCACAGGAAAACCAATGTTCTAGATATAGTCTCAAAAACAGAAGACATAATTAAATTTAAGGTAACAGGCTTTGTTTTCTATCTTTGTAGGGCCCTTCTTTTTCTTTTCTCTTTCATTTTTAGTTGACACGTAATAATTGTACACATGTATGGGATACAGAGTGATATTTTGATATGTATGTACACTGTGTAGTGATCAAATCAGGATAATTAGCATATCTATCACCTCAAAAATTTGTCATGTCTTTGCATTTCTTACGTGGGAGCTTAAAAAAATTGGAGTTCATAGAAGTAGAGTTTAGGTCCTGTCTTTTTTTACCAATTGACCAACAGTCGATGTTTCTTCTTGTTACTGCACAACCACTCATCCGGTGGTAATAGTAGCCTTGCAGATAGCTTACACTGAGGATAAAGAGCTGCCTAAACAGAAGTAGACATTAGGGTCTGCTTTCTTACTGCCATTCGACATTGACCCAGAAGCAAGCTAAAAAACATGCAGTGAGCACATGTATATGCAGGTGTTGATAGGATAAATTTCTAGAAGTAGGATCAGTTAATGGGCATTTAAAACGTTAATAGATATTATCAAATTGTCCTTCAAAATTATTGTACCAGTTTATCCTCCCACCACAACATATGAGTGTCAACTTCTGCTCACCATCACTTATCTTTGCTATGTAAGAGCCGTAGCTGTTCTTACCATGTTGGCAGACGGAAATAGGACTAACATCTGTGGAAACCTTTTAAATAAGTGTCCATTTCATTCAGCATTAGTAGTGATATTTTATTCAATATATAGGAGTAAAGGATGAGAACTAAGGTCTGAAAGGAGGGAGATGGATCAAAGGTGAATGGGAAGTATCTTTAGCTGACATGGGTTTTGAGAATAAAGTTGCAAAATACAAATTGGTGGTAGTGTCCAGAAGTATTCGAATGTTACTCAGGACAACAAGATTCGGGTGGGGTGTGGTACACGTATAAGAAGTGCATTAAGTTGACATTCATAAAGAAGCTCAATTTCAAGCACACGTTCTCTGCATCCAGGGTGTGGGGACTGTCGTAAGGAAGGCAACTATATTTACTACTCATTAAGTGGAAATGGATTAGCATAAAGGTCTTCATCTTCGTTGTCTTCATATTGAATAGGCTTAGGAGGAGTAGGAAGTGGAGGAGAGGTTGGTCTTGTTGTCTCAGGGGTGGTGGAGGGTGAGGGAAGAAAATCCATGTGTAAGTGGGTCCACACAGTTCAAACCTATGTTGTTCAAGGGTCAACTGTATAGTCTAGATAAAAGTCCCCTATTGGATTTATGATTTTTAAATATTTTCTCCCATTCTGTAAGATGTGTTTTCATTTTCATAGTGTTCTTTGCAGCACAAAAGACTTTTTTTAATTTCAAAGAAGTCAAATCTAACTGTTTTATCTTTTGTTGTTCGTGCTTTCGATGTCATATGTAAGAAACTGATTGCCTAATCCAAGGTCACAAAAATTTACTTCTGTTTTCATCTAAGAGTTTTATAGTTTCAATTCTTACCTTTAAGACTTTGATCCATTTTCAATTAATTTTAATAGGCTGTGATGTAGGGGTCCAAATAATATTTTTTTCTCATGTGGACATCCAGGTGTTCAGCATGATTTGTTGAAAAGGCTATTCTTTTCACATTTAATGTCCTTGAGACCCTTCTCAAAAACTGGTTGACCACAGGTATATGCATTTATTCCTGGACTCTCATTTCTATTCCATTGATCTATATGTGTGTTCTTATGGAAATACCACACTATCCTGATTATCATTGCTTTGTAGTAAGTTTTGAAATCTGAAAGTGTGAGAGCCCCAACTTTGTTCTTATTTTTCAAGATTGCTATGTATAAGATTCATGGTTGACGGTTTTCATTTCTCTTTGAGCACTTTGAGTATGTTATTCTACTGCCTTCTAGCCTCTACTCCATTGTTTCTGATGACAACTCAGTGTTAATCTTATAAGAACTCACTTATAAGTGATGAGTCATTTTTCTTTTGCTGTCTTTTAGGGCTTTATACTTTTATGTGACTTTTAAAGTCTTTACTATGAGATGTCTATCAATTTCTTATGCTTATTTTACTTGGAATTCATTGAGCTTCCTAAATGTGTAGCTTAATATTTTTAAAAATATATTTGGAGGCCAGGCACAGTGGCTGACGCCTGTAATTCTAGCACTCTAGGAGGCCGAGGCAGGCGGACCACTCAAGGTCAGGAGTTCGAAACCAGCCTGAGCAAGAGCAAGACCCCATCTCTACTAAAAATAGAAAGAAATTAATTAGACAACTAAAAATATATAGAAAAAATTAGCCGGGCATGGTGGCTCATGCCTGTAGTCCCAGCTATTTGGGAGGCTGAGGCAGGAGGATCGCTTGAGCCCAGGAGTTTGAGGTTGCTGTGAGCTAGGCTGATGCCACGGCACTCTAGCCTAGGCAATAAGAGTGAGACTGTGTCTCAAAAAAAAATAATATATGTATATATATATAGACACATATGTACATATATATTTGGAGAGTTTTGACCATTATTTCTTTAAATATTTTTTTCTTCTGCTGTGCAAAAACAACTGTCATTCCAGGGTAATGTTGTTAAGCAATGTTAATCTGATATTCCTCCTCCTGGAGTGCACTGCTTAACAATGCTTAACTTTGCCAGGTGGAATAGATTTTACTAAAATTATCCAACCATTTACTAAACAATAACAACAACAACAAAAAAAAAACAATAAAAAGCCCTTGGGAGGATGACGCAGAGTTGCTACCATTTATTATCTAAAATGTTGATTTTTCTAGGCCAGGCGCGGTGGCTCACGCCTGTAATCCTAGCACTCTGGGAGGCGGAGGTGGGCGGATCGCTCAAGGTCAAGAGTTCGAAACCAGCCTGAGCAAGACCGAGACCCCGTCTCTACTAAAAAATAGAAAGAAATTAATTGGCCAGCTAAAAATATATAGAAAAAATTAGCCAGGCATGGTGGCTCATGCCTGTAGTCCCAGCTACTTGGGAGGCTGAGGCAGGAGGATTGCTTGAACCCAGGAGTTTGAGGTTGCTGTGAGCTAGGCTGACGCCACGGCACTCTACTCAGGGCAACAGAGTGAGACTGTCTCAAAATAAAATAAAATAAAATGTTGAGTTTCTAACAAAAATTTATGAGACATGCATCTCAACAGGAAAATGTGATCCATAAATTGGGGGAAAAAACAGGCAACAGAATCTGCTTATAAGAGTGACTAGATATCAGATTTAACAAAGACTTCAAAGTAGCCACTATGAATATGTTCCAAGAACTAGAGAAAGCCATGGATTAAAGAAGTCAAGGAAGTTATGATGACAATATCACCTTAAGTAGAGAATATCAATAAAGAGATGGAAATTACAAAAAAAAAATCAAATGGAAATTGTGGAGTTGAAAGCATAATGATGGAAATGAAAAAGTCACTGTAGTGGTTCAACAGTAGATTTGAGCTATCAGAAGAAAGAATTAGTGAACTTGAAGAAAAATCAATAGAGATCATGCTATCAGAAGAACAGAGGGAAAAAAAGAATGAAGAAAGATGAATGGAGCCTGAGAGAAAAGTGGGGCACCAATAAGTATACCAACATATGCATATAATGAGATTCCTAAAAGATGTCTGAAAGGGAGCTGAGGGGAGAGGGTATCCTGGGCTCTTGGCCCTATCAGTATGCTGAAGGGGTGGGAGAGGAAATAAAGGGAACAGTTTGGATTCAACTACTTCAGACTCTTGCTGTTCTTGCTAAATCTTAGTAGATTTTCTTATGTAGATGTTTCTTTGTTTGCCATATGCCCGTAGGACTATTTAAGAGACTTTGCTTGGTTTTTCATTTTTTATAAATTCTTACCAATTTCACTGAGAAGTGGGTCTGCAGAGATCTTCATGGTATCATGCTGGAAGTATTCCTCCCTACATCTAGATTTTAAATCACTTTTTTACACCTAAGCCTCTGTTACTCTCTGCTCTTCCAAGTTTCAGTTTGCTCCCTCTTTAATTTCACAGCAGCTTCCCTTTGATCCATGACCTCCAGTTTTATTTGACCTTTTCTGTATTGCCCTTTTATTTTACTCTTAGCTTTGAAATCCAAACAAAAACAAAATAGTGAATTGAAACATTTTATTTGAAATTCATATTTTGTTTCTTAATCTTAAAAAGGAAATATAATTTTTGATGAAAAATAAGCTATTTTAGTCTACTTCCTATGTCTCGATAGAATGTTCTGAAATTTAAATTTTCCTTTAGACTATTACTAGTCAAACTAAATTCCTAATGTCATTTTCATAATGTTAATATGTAAACATCAGCCTATGTTTGGATCTCAAATCAGTAGTTTACAACCCACATTTTGTTGAAGACCAGTAAACTTGGCCAGAGAGGAGGAAGGAGAGGAAGAGGTATAGAAAAGAGGACACAAGCCACAGTGGCTGTTAGTGAAGACAGGGGGAGAGTGTGTGGTTAGAAACTTCATCTGGTTGTCCTTAGACTGACAGTTAAAAATACTGTTTGATAGTCATTTGGGCTAATTTTAAGAGAATCTACTTCTAGACTTCAACTGAAACAAACATAAAGACTGTTTTTGTTGGTTGCCAGCTCAGTTCAATTTCCTTTAATTTGAAAGTCTTAACTGAAATTATTCCAGTAAACAGTTTCATAACTCCTACTTTTACCTCTCTTCATTTGGCACTCAATAGCAGTGTTCAAACTTTATAAAGAAATATGCCCAAATGTTATGAAGATTTACTTCATATTTTAGCTCTGACCTAAATAAATCTATTATCAAAATAGATGCAGAAGTGATTTAGTGCATTGATTTCAGCACACAGTTGATTCACCCACCTTCCAAAGATTAGAGGAGAATAGCCTTGAATTGAGCAATTTGTTCTTATCATTTTTTTTAAGCCTCTTGTAAGAGACTCTGGGTGAAATAATAGTAATTGAGAAGAAAGTACATATGAAGAGGCAATGTGACCAATAAATCAGCCTAAATTTTGGGAAAACTTTTGATGAGTCAAATTATCATGCTTCCCATCTTTCTTATGGCCAGGATATCCGTTACCAAAGCTTGACGTGAACTTCCCATTGGAGCATAGAGAAGAGCCGTGGGTGAAGGAATTACAAGAGTCCAAAGAAATGAAACAATTACTTGATTCCAAGATAGGTAAGTAATTGTTCATTGATATACTAGGGAAGAAAGAAAAGAAAAATTCAACCCTAATCAGGGTAAAGAGTTTGGAATTCTATTTAGGAATTCCTATATTCCTACTACTGGTTTAATATAACTGTTCGTTTTCCCTCACTTTCTTTTCTCTATGGAACACAGTGACACCAGCAATTTCTATTTCCTCTCTCAGGTTTTGAGATCGGGATAGAAAATGAAGAAGATCCTTCAAAACAGAAAAAACTGGAGAATATGTATCCATTTATTGTAACTGTAGAGGGGAATGCTCTTGATGGTCCCATTTTGCAAAAAGACTATGTACAATTAGAAAACCAGTGGGAACCTCCCCCAGAGGATTTACAGACAGATTTAACAAAACTTGTAGAGCATCAGAACCCCCCTCTGGGAGACACACCTGAGAGCTCCAACGTGGAAGAACCTCTCAACCCTAGGCCCCATAAGAAAAAGAGTCCAGGAGAAAAACCTCACCAATGCCCTCAGTGTGGAAAATGTTTTGCTCGGAAGTCACAACTTACAGGGCACCAGATAATTCATTCAGGAGAGGAACCTCACAAATGCCCTGAATGTGGGAAAAGATTCCTTCGTAGTTCAGACCTTTATAGACACCAACGACTTCATACAGGGGAGAGACCTTACGAATGCACTGTATGTAAAAAGCGATTTACTCGGCGGTCACACCTCATCGGGCACCAGCGAACACATTCTGAAGAAGAAACATATAAATGCCTTGAGTGTGGGAAAAGTTTTTGTCATGGATCGAGTCTTAAAAGACATCTGAAAACTCATACAGGTGAAAAACCTCATAGATGTCATAATTGTGGGAAAAGTTTTAGTCGACTGACAGCTCTTACTTTGCACCAGAGAACGCATACTGAAGAGAGACCTTTAAAATGTAATTATTGTGGGAAAAGCTTTAGACAGAGACCAAGCCTAGTTATTCATTTAAGAATCCATACAGGGGAGAAGCCATACAAGTGTACTCATTGTTCTAAAAGCTTCAGACAGAGAGCAGGCCTTATTATGCACCAAGTCACTCACTTTAAAGGATTGCTTTAAGAATTGCTAAGGGAAGCAGGTCCTACAGAAATTGACACAAACTCAAAAATGTCTTAACCGGCAGCAGCTGGTTTGTCTTGGAAGCTTTTTTTTGACCTTATGAGAACAGTTTTTTCTTTTTTGCTATTTTTAAAACCTGTCTTCCAAGGCATATAAGTTCTATAGTATCTACCTACTCTTGCAGCTTTCCTAGATTTGATTTATTCTGTCTGCACAACTCTTATTTTTTTATTACAATGAAAAATTTTGTGTTCTAACACAACCGTATCATAGGTATAAGCATAAAGTATATAAATAATGACAATCCTTTCAGGAGTAGGGTCAATGTAATGGATAATCCTGTTTATATGACATAGCTATTATAGCAGTACCATAATTATTCTGCAGTCATTATTAAAGATGATTGTATTCATTCAAAACTTTAAATGTGCCCCACATGGCAAAGAGACAGTAAATTTTGTCAAACAATAAAAATGTGTCAGGGACGAAATGATGAAGGGAATGTCATTTGCCTGGTAAGAACTGGGTTATTTCTATTAAAAATTTTTATGATTAAAGACATTAAGATTTTTAACCTTTACTTATGAATTTTGCTAGTCTGCTTAGTTGGCAATCTGTGGTAATGCTACTTAAAGCAGAGTATTAATTTGGTAATTTATTTTGTTCACAGAGTAAGTAAGTTCTATGTCTGGAAGAATCTACTTGACAGTTGAAGTTGTACAAGTATTAATAGAATCTAATTTTATTTAGACTGAAAAACCAGCATCCATTGCCAATCATGTGTCTTTCAATGCTTTTTAAATTTTATCCGTTCTTTAATTCACTGTCTCCTTAAGTATGCGTCATGGAACGCTAGTGCTAAAGGCATTCTGCAAATAAGTTTGGGAATTGCTTCCTGTTTCCTCTTCCTAGATTCATAGTGCACATCAGCACATGAGAATCTCTGAAAGGTCCTCTAGTAAAGACAGAAAAAGCACCTCTTTTGGTTGAATGTTTTCCAAACTTATTTGATACCAGAACCTTTTCCATATTCAGCCAATAATAACCCACAGAACTAGTACTCTGTAGATATCCCTTGGAACACACTGCCTTAAACAAATATTTCTGTAACTTTCACTATAGTCCTGTAGCTCCCAAGCCTAGTTATTTCCAGTTGTTTTAATTTTGTTATGAAAAATTCTTTAAACATATATATCTTTTGTATACTACACATACACATGCACACACACACATATACACATACCATTTAAAGGAGGTGAGGGTCACTAATTCACATCATTTGTAAGTTGTCCAGTGATTCTCAGCCTCTTTAAATTTTACTTATAATCACACACATGCACACACACACATTGCTACTTATATAAATATTCTCATATAATTATAGTAACAACTCAAATTTCTGTAGCAAAAGAAAAATTCTTATTGTCAATTAAAGCTGTTAACATGTGAAAATATTCATTGAGCCTAGTTCCTTGTTAAAAAATACAAGAATAGGACATTTCAGCATTTTTCCTTTACAAAGATACCCAGTCATCCTTTCCTTGAACTACAGTTAGGGAAAGTATATCTCTTCTATTCCATTGAAGTTCTTGAAAGTGATATCCATATAAGTATTTTGGGGCTATCTACTATGTGTCTAACTAGTCCTGTTCTAGGCTTAATGAAATCTAGTAAAGAAATATAATTCATGGGTCAGGGTCATAAAGAGTTTATAATATCTTTACCTAAACAAGAGTTGGGAAACAAATGGAGAGCAATGCAAGAGAGTTTATAATTAAGTGCCAAATTATATTAAGTGCTAGACCCAGGATGTGTCTGTAATTCTTGTCATCCAGGTCCCTATATCATGCTGCTATAAGTCTGGACTTAAAGTTGAGATCCCAGTAGCAATAAACATGTAATATGGGAGGAGTCTGAATGTAGAGATGAAAAATACCGAATGTAATGGCTTCTCTTTTCTCTCTTGTGGAATTGCATTCAAACCAGAACAGTGCCTTAGAATGGATGTGCCCAACTGCTCTGTATTTATGCAATATTTTAATAATAAAGTGGAAATGTGTATGCTCTTCCTGCTTCACTTGCGTTAATTACTTGTTTGAACAACTTAGAGCTGCTTCCCTAAACAGTGGCAACAAGCGTGGCAATTGATTCCTGTCACCATCCCAAGTTGGCATCACTTTGCTCTCTGCAACCATGGCGCTGTGATTATGCATTATCTTTAGCATTTACTACAGTCAATTTTAGCAAGTATTGTTAGTTGCAATCTTAATATGAATACCATCCTCCCCTCCATCTATATCAAACACGCATGACTAGACTTTTACAGGGTAGAGAACATCTAGTATTCATCTCTTTGTTACAGTGCCCTATATATAATAAGCATTAATAAATATTTGTGGCATTGAATCAAGAAACATGTGAAATAGTTCTTGGAAACAGATAAGATAGTTAGAACATTGTACGGATATTCCTACTTATACTTCTGAGCATTTCAAAAAGATAAGAACAAAATATGGTACCCACCTCCTAACTACTATGAAGGGTAAAAAACAATACACACATATATTTTATTCAGACCCTACACAGTGTAAGCTTTCAATAAATATCCAGCATATTATATTTTCATACTTTGTAGTTTAATGATAAAAGCGTTTAAAACCATGGATTTTTTTCCTAAGTATGGCTGTGGTCACATTCCATGATTTTTGTATATATTGCTGTTACTGATTATTTCAAAATTGGTATTGTAATTTTCATTGTAATTCCTCTTTGACCCAAGAGCTGTACAATGTTGCCATTTTCCTCTTAATTTTTGCTTTTGCCACATTGCGATTAGAAAATAAGTAATTCTATTTCTGCTTCTAAAGCTCATTTAGGTTTTTTTAAAGACTTAAATTAAAATTTAGTGAGCAACCTAAAGACCCTAGAAAACAGGGTCCTATCTGTAGGGCACAAATTTAGAATACAGTCTTGGCCCTCTCAATTACTTTAATTTTTTTAGGTGTATTCTTGGTGTTTGTGAAGGGGCAGTGACATAGAGATTGGGTTGTTTCCTATTATGTGCCCCCTGCACATTTGTACTCCCCCTTCCCTTGGTAAGAGGTTTTCAGGGGATGGGGCGGTGGTATGTTCTACGAATGTCATATAGCATTTGTTAATAGCTGCCTGGGTATTGAGTCAGGCAGTAAAAACAGGAGGCTAGAAGAGACCTAGCCTCTTCCAACCAGGCTGAGAATGCTCTTCCTAAGGATTCCATAATTGTCTGTCCTGAAAGCAGAGAGAATCTTCAGGGGTCACTTTGAGGTTTATGTGAACTATGAACCTTCTGAATCAGCAGGGATTGTTTTATAGTGTGCCAAGGATGTTGTCTAGGCTAAAACCCAGGAAAATGGGGAATACACAAGGTAACCAGCCCCCAGGTGGCTCACCATCAGGTGGGAGAAGAGAGTTGTTATACTTTATCATCTTTCACCTGCAGTTACCATAGTATCCCCAAGAAAAAATCTTGGACATCTCCAGGAAACTGCATCATCTTTATTCCTGAAACTCTCATTTCTACCCTACTGATATGGGTTGAATCCTTTTTTTTTTTTTTTTTTTTTTTTGAGAAAGAGTATTGCTGTTTTGCCTGGGCTAGAGTTCCGTGATGTCAGCCTAGCTAACAGCAACCTCAAACTCCTGGGGTCAAGCAATCCTCCTGCCTCAGCCTCCTGAGTAGCTG
>CAUYRT010084534.1:0-59594 GCA_963574885.1 Lepilemur ruficaudatus
CAGCTACTTGGGAGGCTGAGGCAGAAGGATTGCTTGAGCCCAGGAGTTTGAGGTTGCTGTGAGCTAGGCTGATGCCACGGCACTCTACAGCCCGGGCAACAGAGTGAGACTCTGTCTCAAAAAAAAAAAAAAAAAAAAGAATAAAGGTATTGACAAGTCAATGATAGAAAGTAGGCGATGATAGTGGGGGATAGGGTAAAGAAATGTAGGACAATGTTTCCTACTTTTTAAGAACAGTTTTTATATAAAGGGATGGAAGCTGTCTGCTAACCAAGTTAATTTTAGTTGGGGGTGAGAATGCTCCGTATTCTCAGGCCAACGGCAACTGCTGAAAAAGAGCCAAAGTTTTCCAAACAGAGCGGCTTTTGTTGTCTTTGTGTGAGCTGACCAGCTCTTTTAGATTTTTCAGGGAGGGCAGGTTTTCATGGTTTGGGTGGTCAGAAAAGGATAGCCTGAAAGATTGGTCCAAAAACATAAAACTGTCAAGGTATAACATTAAACCATTAAGAGATTGTGAAATTAACATCAATGAAAATAATTGAGTATAATGTTTTGCTTGTTTCATTAACTGTATAAATATTCAAATTTGATAAGAAATTTAAGAACTGCAGATAATAAATCTACTAAGGCTTATATGTGTATATATGTACAACAATATTTATTTATTGCCACTAAATATGCCTTATTAACTAGTCTGAATTGTTTTAGCAATTAGTTATTTGACATATGGACCATAACTGACATATTCTGACACAGTATTACACTTTTATTTATGTTTTCAGAGTTATAAAGTTTAAAAGGAAAGATAAGCATTTCAAATATAGCAATAATGACTACACTAACTCTCAGAAAGATTACAGGCATGCAATTTCCTTTGAAGCTAAAATGTAAAGAACAAAAATAGTCAGGTCAGCAAATATTTACTGAAATGTGTTGGGTGCTATGACAGATACAGAAATAACACAATCAGTGTCCAGATTTTATTCGAATTTCTGTTGAACCTGAGATATATTTATTTTTGAAATTGAAAAGACTACCAAAGTCAAGTAGCATTTCAAAAAATGATAAAAATCTGTTGCTATCTGTATTTTAAAGGAATTTCAAACATGTCTTATGAGAAATTCACATTTGAAACTGCATTTCTATGTATTTCAAGTGAACTGCTCAAAGTCACTTAACATTCACAAGGAAAAGGTTGAGAAGTAGAACAAAATAAAAGAAGTGCGAAGGTAGTAAAAGAAAAAGAAAGAAAAAAGGCTTATGAGTCCTGGAAGGCTTTTTTTTTTTTTTTTTTTTTTTTTTGCTGCTCTTGGCAGAAGGAGCAAAGTGACAGGCAATCTCCACTGCTAGGAAAAATGTAGACATGAATTAATGGTGATTAAAATTGGTAAATATTACCAGCCTCTTTATAAATAGCACTCCTAAACATGCTATGGTTAATGGTTTAGGGTACAAAAGATATAACCAAAGCAAAGGCCATAAAAGAGGCTTTCATACTAGGAAAATAATTTATACAATAAACACAAGTGTAGTCATTCCAGCTGGCATGCTGCTATCCATCTTAATTATTGCAATAAATGAACCACTGGCCATCACATTTAAAAGAGTACAGAAAACTGGATGGCTACCAAAATATCAGGAAGAAAAGCTTTACGTTAAAATAAAGTGATGATTAAATTGGAAATCAGGCCATAATGCTGATGATACATTTTCACTGGGATAAACAAAGTAATTTTGTCTTCGAAAATTATATTTACCTGACCTTGTAAATTCCTTGATAATTTAATAAGAAACTATATAATTTGTGTGCAGCCCACACGCTGTATTGCATTTATGGAAAGCATTTTTTCCTACTGTAAATAACTACAAAAGGAGCCTGCAGTGGGTTTGGGTCAGTAGAAGGTAGGTTAATTGGCACCCTGGTACATAGACAGCACTGCCTCCTCCAGCACAGCTGTGCTCAAAGTGTGGTCCCAGGACCAGCATCATCATCAAACATATATGAACTTAATAGAAATGCAAATTCTGGGCTCCACATAAGAAATGCTGAATCTCAAACTCTATATGTTGGGCCCCAAAATCTATGCTTTTAACAAGCTCTGATGCATGTCCAAGTTTGAGAACCACCGTTCTACCAAAATGCAAGCTTCATAGGACCATGTTTTGTTCACTGCTACATCCCCAGCATCCAAGTTAGCACGGTAGCTAACCCAGGGTAGTCACCCAATAAATATCTGTTAAATAAATTAATTAAAAAGAAGTCTTTTTGAAAAATAAATTTAAAAGTATAACGTAAACCATCATTTTGTGTATTTTTCATGCAGGCAAATAATTTCACTTATAAAACAGAAGTTCAACTTTTAAAAAAAGCATCATTATATATTGGCTGAATTCTTATTTGCATTTAGATTCAAATTACATTTGAAAAGCAAAATGTTCTTTAAAAAGATTTTGGGATGATAGTTACAGAAAATAGTTTTGAATTTGTGGATAGGCAGTTAATTGATTGGTTTTTTTACTGTTGTTATTGAAAATTGGAGGGAGGATTATTTGAGGACAGATTAGTATTGAAAAATAAGATCGACTACCTATTATGTGAATGTATAATATTATGTTGAATAACAAGAAGTGATAGCTATAAGATTAAATGGATAAGTTTAAATCCATTACCTCTCTAACTGGTATAATCTTTTTTAGTTACTTCAATTTATAGCTATCATTTTTTGTTATTCGACACAAGATATTCATACCATTTTTTATTATAAAACAACTCTAGCACTTTGTATAGGTTCACTTTATATATACAAGTGTACAACTTGCAAAATATATACTTTGTTTTTAAAAGTAATATTTATAAAGAATGAACAAAAATAAAAACTTTAAAAAAAATAGCAAGAATTATATCTGTAAATTCTAAACTTATATTGCCAGTTAAATAAAGGAACAAACTCCAAGAGGAAAATTCATGAACCTCAAGGGACAGAGTAATGACCATCATCATTTCACAAAGTGCAATTTTAGGAGACACACTTTATTGTATTTTTTGTTTGAATTATAAATTTTAGTAGAAAATGGGAAATTGGGCATAGTAATACATTTTAACTCTAACACACCATTTGAAATAGCATCACCAAAAAATGTTATTTTAAAAAATAAATTCAATTCATCTGCAATAGGAAACCTGTCACAATGGGCTGGAATTGGACGAAAGCCTACAAACAGAAACTTAACACTTTAATGCTACCTAAGGTATACATACGCTTTTCATAAAAAAAAAAAAAATTATCTCACATGCTAACACTTAACAAAAGAACTGTAAAACTGCTAAGAAATTAACCCAGAAGCCGTGATCCTTGGAAAGGTATGGTAATCCTTAAGAGGACAATCTCTTTTTCCTAAATACCATTTGTGCAGTTAACCAGGCCAAGAATTGCTGACACCATGAGCACCAAGGGCAGGGAAGAAAACCAAAGAAATAGAGGACTGGGCAGTGCAGAAGCTATGGTTCCACCATTTCAACCAAAAGATAGCAAATATTGCTGAAGAATATCTAAAATGTTATTAAATCCACTAGAAAGTAATTCTACTTAAAAACTCAATTTGTATTAATGCCTTTATCCACTTGTTGGTTGTGTCTTTTAGGAAGAAGCCCAAAGGTTTCTAAGTAATCTTGTCCCATTTTTTTAGTGCCTCTTCCTTCTCCAAATTTAAGACTTTGCCAATCAATGCCTATGCATTTCCAGGTTCAGTTCTGCCCTTTTAGCTAGACCCAACTTTCTTTTTGCCAACCCAGCCCCCGCCCCGCCCCTGCCATGTATCCCCATCTCTTCTATCTCAAACATTTCTTCTAGCCCCTTTACCTCCTATTTCTTTCTTTCTTGTCACCACCAAATTCCATTTTCTGTCTGCATTATACTCCAATGTCTTGTGAAGCTGCCATGTCCTCTTAGACTTCTTCAATGTAGACATTGTATTTTACTCATCTTTCTCCAGCACAACAGTTATATGCAATAGCTTGCTCATGATGGATGTCCAATAAATATTAGTTAAATTAAATTAAATTTTAAAATGTTGTCAGCAAGTATTATTTTGCTTGCCAGTCCTATTAGCACATCCCCAGTTTTCTTGAAGCCGCACAGCAATCTGCCAACTTCCCCTTCTTTCCTCCAACCAATAGCTGATTGGTCTTAAATGGGCACCTGATCCAAGTTGAGCTAATCAGAATCCGTTCATCATAAATTTGGGACTAGACAAACCATGCTGGTTAGTTTATTGAGTGGAGGAAAACTTAATCAAGGAGGTATTGATGACCATATGGCCTTAGAATCAAAATAAGATAATCTTAAGACAGAAGACAGCAAATAAGAAGAAAGAAGAGCTGAGAAATGGAGACAGAGAGAACTAACAGTCTTCATGCCCTTGATTCAAATTAGTTCTCAAGTCCTAAGTCCTAGTTTATCCTTCTTGGTTATAGAGTTCTTGTACCCCCATTATATATCCCTCATTTGTGCATAAGCTAAATCCTGTAGACTCCTGTCACTGCAATAAAATATCCTAAGTAACATGATGCCAGAATCATGGCTCATACTGAGTTAATTGCTTTTAACTTAATAATAAGAGAAAAGCATATTTTCCGGGAGAATAATCTAAAATACAAAGCTTTTGTGGAAGAGTCACTTTAAATCAAATAGAACAAATGTATCAGATGAGTTTACATATAAGAACAATTTAGCAAAAAAAAAAAAACCAAAAAAAACAAAAAAACAAAAAAACAAAAAAAACCTGTGCATGCAGAAAGTGGGAGCCTATTTGTTCCTGTAAATTTCTCTACTTTGGTGTATCTCCAAGGACAAAAAGTCTCAAATCTCAATATTTTACTTTATAGGATTAGGGTGACATTGTATGAAACATCACCCTTAAAACGTTCCTTGGAAGACTGTTTAACCTAAGTGTAAAAGCATATCCCAATGGTGATCACTGAACATACTTTTGAATGGAGAGATATAAAAGGGTCCAAAATAATTGTTAATAAATTTTAATACCAGAATTTCATTGTTAATAGGTTAGCAGGAAGGTCATTTAATAAAAAAGTCAAATCACACATTCTGATTGTTAAATTGTGATACGCTTTGGGAACAAGTTTATGGCATGAGATGCAGGCTTTATTTACTGTGCTTACAATTATAAAATTATTAAAAACTCTGTTAAACATGGTCATTATTATCTACCCTGCATTTATTTCACCAATTATAAAACTATTACTACTTTCCACATTATTAAAAAGTATACCTACACAGAGCAAAACTTTGCAAGGCCATTATGATGGATTCAGAAAAAACAAAGGTAATTTTAGAAAGTCACTAAATTATTTAAAAATTTTCCAGAATATAGTCATTGGCTTACCACACTTTTTGAATGGCTGCAATTAACCTTAAAATGAATAAAAAATCACTTCCTTGACTAAACAACTTTGCACACGTCAATAAATGTATGGGTCGCAGGAGAAGACCATAGGCTTCCATAGTTCTAAGTGTCTACAATGTAAATGCTAAAATAAAGAAAATTATTTGCAGGAGTACTCTGTGGAATACATTTCGTGTCTTGTGTTTTCTTAAAAACACTGATAACTTCTTAAAACTCCTCTGGGACAAAGGTCTGTTTTATAAAGTCAGCCTATGTTGAAGGATTCTAGGGAAATTCCTGAGGCTTCAGTAAATGTAAATGGCAAAAAAGAAGAGAAATTTCTATGGGTCTGTTGAACATGGAACTAGGAATTTAGAAAAGCCTAGGTGTCTGGGAGGGAAGTTAGTAGTTTCCAGTCCATGACTTTGTGTGTTCTGCAGCATATAAATGTCTCCAGATACCTATTCTGTCATCCTCACATGTCCATTTTAGTTATTAACATCTCAGACACAGACATACACAGGTAGTTGAATCATATATAGACACACATGGAAAAGTAAAATGGGAACTAAACACAATCAACCTCATGCCAAACTATTCTGTATTTTACTAGTGGGTTCAATTATCTAAGAATAAATATTTTTTAGCATTTTTTTAACTTTTTAAAAATTTTTATTTCAGAATGTTAAGGGGGTACACATGTTTTGGCTACATAATTTGCTTTTGTACAGTTTGAGTCAAAGTTATAAGTGTATCCTTCACCCAGATAGTGTGCATTGTACCTGTTAGGTATGAATGTACCCATCCCCTCCCCGCCACCTGCTTGATTTCCACTGAGTTTTACTTCCATATGTGCACATATGTGTTGATCAATTAGCTCCAATTTAGTATTGAGCACATGTGGTGTTTGTTTTTCCATTCTTGCAATACTTCAAAGAATGGTCTCTAGTTCCATCCAGGTTGTTACAAAAGATACTAGATCACCATTTTTTATGGCTCAGTAGTACTCCATGGTATACATATACCACAATTTATTAAGCCACTGATTTATTAATGGGTACTTGGGTTGTTTTCACATCTTTGCGATTGTGAATTGTGCTAGTATAAACATTCGAGTGCAAGTGTCTTTTTTATAAAATTTCTTTTTTTCTTTGGGTAAGAATAAAATTTTAATTCTTTCAGGTGCAGATATTAATATTTTACATGCAGTTACCACACTTAGTGAAAGTACTATAGAACTTGGCTGCTAGTGGAGGTACCATAGCACTTGGATACTCATGTGGTGCTCTTGAGAAAACGGACTAGAACTATTTTATAAAAAATACACACAAAGTCTTTTTGTTTGCTCTTGCAGCCGTTGGATTGCTATTGCAATTTGAGAGGTTTCATAGTGCCCTTCATAGACTATGCATGCCAGCTCACAAATTGCAAGCTCTTTGCACTCAAATCAGCCCTCCTTCAATACTTGACAAGTGAGGTCAGTTAAAATATTCTGGGATTGTTCATTGCGTCCAGGCAGGTACTCATTATATAAATGAAAACAAAATATTTTTATTTCACATCTTAATTTTAGTGTCTTTTCTTTTGTTTGTCTTAAAGTCTAATCTCTTTTGTAATTAACACTTCAGTATCTGGGAACAAAATGTCAGATACAAAGGAGGGCCAAGAAAGCAGAACAATTTGGATTTCTAAATGCCAGAATACAATCTAAAAATAAGACACCATCACCTAGACTCTCATCATAGAAGAGAATCATTTTATGAGTTTTATGAGTTTCTGAAAACTCATAAATGAGTTTTATCATGTTTCTGAAAAAATGGCAGAGGCAATAGCTATAAAAAGATTGTGGCCAAGTGGTGTCTCTTTGAATTGGTGTCTCTTTGAATATATTTTGTATAAATCTATAATAAAAAATTATCAACATTGATGTTATAATGATTTGTAGTAGGGTTCAAGCTATGTCTCACAGAATTTTTCCTGTTAAATTGCTCTAATGAACCTTCAATGAAGAGATAGGATTTAATATTCTCCATTTCTTGAACACACTTCAAATTAAAATATCAGAATTTTTTTACATTATAGATAGCTTACACTTTGAAGTTTCCTACTATTGATGAAAATAGTTTGGCAATACAATTTTTTGATATTCAGTGTAGTGAGGTAATATTCTTGAAAATCCCTTATGCCTCTAGTTTCCTTTTATGAGGTGCTAATTATTCAACAATTCAATTATTGATATGAATTCCAAATCATGCAGAAATCTTACATGCATCTTCATGGAAATGAATAATAGGGTTTTTTTGTTGTCTTTATTTGTTTTGTTCTTCTGTTGCATTTTTATTTATAATGCAGAAATATAATTCTAGAAACTACCAGAAATCAAATAATCCTAAATTTGAATACTATGTTTCATTCATGTAATATATTTGATTTGTAAACAGTGTGTCCCAAAAACTTGTTTCTAAATGTTTCAAGTTAGAAATAAGATTAACCAATGTTAAACAAATTTCTTTAAATCAGGAATTAGCAAAGCTTATTTTTAATGTGAATCTAAAAGTGAGTGTACTTATATACTATATCTAAATTAATTTAGTCATGATCAAATTATTGCGATCACAATATTCCTGAGAAATATTTCCCCAGGAATATTACGCCACAAGCTTCCAAAATAATCCATTCCATTAAGTGCGGTTCAACAATCTTTAGTGTTGGAAAATTATTACTGATACAAAGTTTAAATTCCTTTTATTATATATTTTCTCATACTCACCTGTTTGTCATCACATGTATAAATTTATTATTAAAGAATATATGATCTTTGGTTAACTATATGTTTGGGCAATTTTTTAGTAGTTATTTAGGTTTACAGTTTTACATTTTCAAATCACTTCAAAACATCAACCAAGAAGCAAACTATGAAAAGTCATAGTTTGTTATGACTTGTCATGTTATTAATAAATTTGATTTAACTGAAATGTGGATTAATATTAAAAATGCTAACACTAATGAAGGATTATTTTAAATCCAATAGGTTTGTTATGTTCATTGTAATAAGTTAGAAAGATTTCATGTACCTAAAGAAGGTAAAGGGAAAGAAGAAACATAAAATGAGTACAACAATTATCCTAAAATTTCATAAGAATCATATCTAATAAAGTTTCCTAATTTCTCAATTCAAAATAAATAAATTACTATGCCAGAAGATATATCTCTTCTACAGTTTTGGTAGTAGCACTGTTGTTACAATAATTTTGTACTATTAGTTTATTTTAAAATAATATACACATTATAAATATTCAAATCACATAAGAGTAAACAATAAAAAATAAAAATGTTTCCATCCTATCTCATGTCCCCAGACCTCCCTTTTAAAGATAATCATTATTAAAGGTTCCTGTGTATTTTTCCGGAAAAAATTATCTATGTATATACAAGCATGTATGTTATTATGTGTTTAAAAACACATTCCATTTTTAAGCAAATGAAAGCATATAATACACACTGTTTTGTCATCCTTTTAAAAAAACTATTTATCCTTGTATTTTTAATAAATAAGGATAAAGATAATTTTAGCGGGATAATTTTCTACTTTACATCAACATTATTTTCTCTTTTCTATTTGAATATGTGTCATATTTGAACCTTTTCTTGGAAGATACGCTATATTAAAACATTGAGCTGAAGGTGTTGACAATAATGGCAGCATTTATAATAATAGCTAACATTTTTGAATCTTATTTTACTTGCCATTCACTTTACTAACCACTTTCAAAAGATTATCTCACTTAGTTGTTATTATTTTCATTTTTCAGATGAAGAAATTGACTTGGAGACATTACATGACTTGCCCACTTATATGACTTCTTTCGGTTATTCTTCCTCTTTTCTTTCATGAAATCCTTAACATACCCATTCAATTTATACTGTCTAATTATTGACTGTAAAGTGTCATGGTTTTGAATCTTCAAGAGCTGAAGATCTATAGGGTGTGGTTAGAACAATTTGGAATCTAATTATTATATTAAGTTCAAAATGGACCCATTTTATATTAATATTTTAAAATAAAAAGAAAGAAACATTTGATTACTGAACTCCAAATAAGTTTTCCTAGGAAAGTGCTTCTATTATCAAATATTTAGTGAAGCTTCAGGTCCAACATCCTCAAAATCAGAAATCATGGACAATTTGAACCAGAAGAAATCTTATGTTATCGTTTCTTCCTATCACCTTACAAATAAGAAAAATACTAATTGAAAGAGACATTGGAAAATCTCTGTTTGGAGTATGGTATACATGTAAAACATCCCAGACAGAGAAGTGCCTATAATATTTTGTAACACTATCAAAGGCAGTAGTCCCTGAGTCTTCCTCAAATCTAACAAAAATTCAGGCTGGGCGCAGTGGCTCATGCCTGTAATCCCAGCACTCTGGGAGGCCAAGGTGGGAAAATTGCTTGAGGTCAGGAGTTGGAGGCCAGCCTGGGCAACAAAACAACATCCTGTCTCCACAAAATTAAAAAAAAAAAAAAATAGCTACATGTGGTGGTGTACACCTGTAGTCCCAGCACTCAGGAGGATGAGACAGGGAAGGTTGCTTTAGCTCAGGAGTTCCAAACTGCAGTGAGCTATGATCATGCCATGGCACCCCAGCTTGGGTGACAGAGTGAGACCCTGTTTCTTAAACAAACAAACAAACAAAAAGTAACAAATTTCTTTCAACAGTTGAATGCTGTTTTGTTTTGGTTGTGGGACAGTTGTCTGTGGAAACAAGGAATCAGGGATCAGTGTTCTCGTCACAGCTATTAATTCACCCTTTACTTCCTCCTTCTCTGGGCCTTCACCATTCCTTATAGAACCTGTAACCTATATGTTTAACAAGTTTTATTCCTTTTCTCTGAACAAAATTGAGTTCCTCTGTAGCTCTATTTACAATGTGGACACTGAAATGAAATACAACATTATACTCCCATGGAAAGTTCGTTCAGTGTTAATAGAGGAGAGGTTGTATGCCTTCTTGTCTGTTATAACTTTACACTCTTTCTTATACTGTAATGTATTTTTATTTCTATATCTCAATTGTTTCATTTACGGTCCACTGTGACTAGGGAATCTCAATCTGAAAAATGTTGCATGCTTAACTCTTAACTATGGACACTGATAAAGACAAAAAAAGTGCAAATAATGTAAAAAAAGACAATGAAAAAATCATTTTTATTTGGCAGTGGAGTAAAATCACACATTAACTGTCACATGAAAGGATGCCCACACAGTTGCAGTGTAATGTCATCACTGAACAAGCAAAGAAAGAGAACAGAAATATGACGTGATTAACCAAAATCCCAGGGCTGCTGGTAAAGGCAGAACTGAAATCTGAGTCTTCTGTTCCTTTCTCCAGTCTTCTATCATGTCACTCTGCCATTGATGGCACTAGCCAGCCCTCACCAAGAAGGAAAGTCCTGGTCTCTGCAATTAACTTGAAAATGCTCCTGGTAACCGTTACTGATTCATCAATGATGAACCAACACTCATTATTAACTGTTTTCCAGTTTAATCACCAAATAATAAAGTTAGTAGAGTGGGCCATTTGCATAGAACCTGTTTTCTTAATTTCTTTTTTATTTTATTATTTGTAAAACGTTAAATTTGCATTTAACAATGTAGGTATGTGGCCAACAAGTACACACTGGTTCTGTTGTGAGAATCAATGTTAGTTTTTAAAAAGTTAGTAGTACATTCTGTATTCTTCAAACATCTAAAGAGAAAAAGCTAATAGATTGTGCAATATTTCCAGAAGGCAAAGTAAGCAAGCAACAAAAAAAAAGCAAAGTAAAAGATGATCTTATGTTTGAAGTGCTTTTGAGCTTTGTTTAATGGTTTCTTTGTGTGTATGTGTGTGAGTGTGTGTTTGTGTAGGTGGGAAGGATTTTTTATTTTATTTTTATTTCCGCTTACCATTCCCTCTAGCAAGCTCATTTGGAAACTCAGCCTATGAGACTACTACATAGTGGAAAATATAATTAGTGGAAAATATAATTAGTCTTCAGCTATTCTAATTATTTCCCTTATGGAAAATAATGATACTAGTTATCTGGTAATTCCTGAATTAGTGATTTGTGTCTCAACAGGTAGGCTTATAAATGTGCCTAACTCAGTAGAAAAGAATAAAACACACTTTTCACACAATTTTAATTTTTAAAAGAAAATATTATATTTGTGACTAAGAAAATAATTACTAGAAGAAAATAAATAGTAAATATATATTTACTCTGGTATAATGACAGACCAAAAGTCTAGTCTGTCAGGAAGCAGGGTCTAATGTCTAATAGGTCTAATAGGATTCATGGGTGAATTGGAATGGGAAGGTAGAGTATGGAAAAAAGTTTTGTGAAAACTAGGCCCGGGGTGTAATGTAAAGAATGGATTTAACCGCGCTCTATTTGTGAATAGAACAAGGGAGGAAAACTGTGACTAGACCCAAATCTACAGCTTATGCCGGCCTTGAATGTTTCTATTCAGTTGGCCCATTCATGAAAGATTGTGCAGTTGATTCAAAACAGACATTTCACTGGTTCACCTCTGCTTTTCTAAGTCTGCTTTTCTAATACTCATTTCTTCTTTCAGATTTGTTTACCCATCAGACTTCCCTTTTCAGAATTTGAAAAGTCACCTACTCACCTCTCTGTTATACTCATTTCTCTAATTTTAACTTCCTCTGTAAATTTGGGCATAAACTCTTTGGGTGAAGAGAAGCAGAAGCTCGATGCCCAAGTCTTATCTCAGTACCACTGATTACCGAGTTGAGAGCAGATCATTCAATAGTATGTTTCGTTCATCTATGGGGGAGTAGTTTCAAAAATACTGGTTTCCTAGATTCTCATTGGCTTAGGTATGGCACTGAACCTGTATAGACAAGTCTTCAGCACTTACCGCAGATCTGAGCATATTCAGATATGCTCAGTTGGAAACCAACAGGTACGTGGTATATTTATGTAATCTTATTACTAAATGATATTAACTAGCATTACGTAATTGAAATTTGGTTTCACTATAGAATTAAGCAGACTAATACAATTCAGAATTCCTAAGATGGAATAAAGAACCATAAATTCACATCTGCTATGATAGGATTTGAAAAGCATTGCTAAATTTGAACAAAAATTCTCTGGATTTCAAGACACTTTTTCATCAAAATTTCTCCATAAGAAGTTTCTTTACAGCCATTACTCTTCCCTCTTCAAAATATAAAATTAACTAAATTTTAATTATTGAGAGAAGAGATTCAAATTTGGAATTATTAGAATGTATTATCAGCTAGATGTCACAGCAAAGCAGAAGAAGAAAAATGATCTTATGGCATGATGCTACTGGTCCACATAAACCAGTGTTAATTTCTTTCTAAAGATAGTAGCAAGTTTCTTTTCATGCTAGCATTTGGTCTTTTCTTTCTTTTGTCACTGAAAAGAAGTCCTCTCATCCCTCTACTTCCCTTCCTCATCAGTACAAGCTGCTCCCTTAAGCTTTGCTTGCCCTTTATGGCTTTTTAGAATACCTTCTTTTACTGGGATCACGTCTTTTATCATAAAACTTAACTTTATAATCATATTTACATAGACTAAAATAAGGCTTGTTAATGATGAAAATTATTTTACTACATTAACCCTAGATTCTATTTCTACAGAAAAATGAGAACTCCATTATTTATAAATGTATGTATGTTTGTGGGAAGATTATTTTTTTGGGTCACAACATTGTGAATGTACAGCCTATATTACATGCCAACAATAAAAAAAAACAAGTCATTTTTTCCCCAAGTAATACAAGTGATTTAAAAAACTGTCATGTAGTCTACCAGATTAATCCAGAATCTTGGCACGTGACAGATATGGCAGAACTAGTTTTATATGTTTAAACAAAGAGAAAGTCTCATTTACTTGGTTTTATTTGGTAATGCCTTTGCTCTGACTACTTTTTGATACATAGACTATACTCCATTCAAAGTCTTGTACTGAAGAAGCTGAAAGCAAGATTAGATTTTGTAATTTATAAAATAAAAAAGAAGCATAGTTTTTAAACTTAAAATTGGTTATACAAACATATTAGCCATTCTTTTGTAAAGTACTAATTTATATGAAGCATAACAGTATTCAATAAATGAGAACTATCAGTAACAATGTGTTGGATTTATATTGGTTTATCTAGACAAGTACTTTTATAACATATTAAAATATTAGAATTTCTGGACAGAAATTCAGGAGACAGCTTGACTTTCAGACCACAGAGTAGAAATTTACCAACAAGGTTGTCTATGAAAAACCAATAGAGTAAAATCATCATATAAATGTTAAAATTTGATTTAATCAAGTCTCATTTATTTATTTTTGTTGTTCTGTAATTGTCTTTGGAGTCTTAGTCATAAATTATTTGCGTAGGTTGACATCCAGAAGAGTTCTTCCTACATTTTCTTCTAGAATTTTTATGGTTTCCTGCCTTACGTTTAAGTCTTTTATCCATCTTGAATTCATTTTTTAAGTGGTGAGACACAGGGGTCCTGTTTCATTCTTCTGAATGTGGCTATTCAATTTTCCCAGCACCATTTATTGAATAGGGCTTTCTTTTCCCACTGTATGTCATTGTCTTCTTTGTCGAAGATCAGTTGGTTGCAGGTAGATGGCTTTATATCTGCGTTCTCTGTTCTGTTCCATTGGTCTATGTCTCTATTTTTGTACCAATATCATGCTCTTTCGGTTACTATAGCCTTGTAGTATGGTTTGAAGCCTGGTAATGTGAGACCTCCAGACTTGTTCTTTTTGCTTAAGACTGCTTTGGCTATTCGAGCTCTTTTTTGGGTCCAAATGAAGCACAGAATTAGTTTTTCTAGATATGTGCAATATGCATTGATATTTTGATAAGTATTATCTTGAATCTGTAAACCATTTTGAACAATATGGACATTTTAACAATGTTCCTTCTACTGATCCATGAGTATGATATGTTTTTTTCCAATTGTTTGTGTTATCTGTGATTTCTTTCTTCAGTGTTTCACAGTTTTCCTTGTAGGGATCTTTCATCTCCTTGGTTAAGTATATTCCTAAGTATTTTATTTTCTTTGTAGCTATTGTGAATGTTACTGAGTCTCTGATTTGACCCTCAGCTTGACTGCTATTTGTATATAGAAATGTATGCTGATTAAATTAATAGCTTCTGCACAGCAAAAGAAATCTCAACAGAGCAAATAGCCTATAAATAGGAGAAAATATTCTCAAAATATACATCTGATAAAGAGCTAATGTCCAGAATCTACAAAGAATTCAGAACAATCCATTAAAAAGTAGGCAAAAGACATGAACAGATGTTTTTCAAAGGAACACAGATAAATGGCCAAAGGACATATGAAAAAATTCTCAACGTCACTAATCATCAGGGAAATGCAAATGAAAACCACAATGAGAGATCACCTTACCCCTGTCAGAATGGCTATTACTAAAAAGTCTAAAAACAATAGATGCTGCATGGATGCAGAGAGAAAGGAACGCTTATGTATTGTTGGTGAGACTGCAAATTAGTACAAGCTCAATGAAAAACAGTATGGAGATTCTTAAAAGAACTAAAAGTAGACCTATCATCGTATCCAACAATCCCACTACTGGCTATCTACCCAAAGGAAAAGAAGTCATTTTATCAAAAAGACAATGTTAGTCAAATGTTTATTGCAGCACAGTTCACAATTGCAAAGATGTGGAATCAATCTAAGTGCCCATCAACTCATGAGCGGATTAATATACACACACACACCCCCGGAGTATTACTCAGCCATAAAAACAAATAAATTAATGTCTTTTGCAGCAATTTGGATGGAACTGGAGACCATTTTCCTAAGTGAAGTATTTCAAGAATGGAAAAGCAAACACTACATGTACTCTCTACTAATTTGGAACCAATAGATGGGCACACATGGACACAGAAATAAATAAAAGTCACGGGGAATGAAGAAGTGGGAATGAGGGAGGAGATAAATACTTGCCTAACAGGTACAATGAACACTATTTGGGTGATGGACACACTAATAGCCCTGGCTTAAGCGCTATAAAAGCTATCTATGTGACAAAACCATTTGTACCCCCTTAATATTTTAAAATTTTAAGAAGTTAAAATTTGGAACAGCTAGGAAGGATTTAAAGGAAATAAGTCAAGGCCCATAAAAAAAGAATTTACATATAAAGATTATAGGAATTTAAGATTATTTTATCCAGAGAAAAAACATCAGACAAACTTAAAACCATTAAGTTTTCAGCTATCAAATACCATCAGATAATAAAATCTGTGATAAATCCTATTCTGTACTGTTTCTATCATTAAAAACCTATTTCTTAAAATGATATGCTAGTTTAAAGAGCATGAGGTTTATTTTTTTAGTAAAAATGACATGTGATTTAAATTTTTTTGTGTATTATTGTTAGGTTTCTGCCTGAATTTTAAAATTCTTTTTCAATAGACAATACTTTCGTAAAAATAACACTAGATTTTCTCCAAATTATCTCTGGTATTTTACTATTAACAATATTCAATGTATGGTCTGCAGTACAAATGTATCTTCCGTGGTACAAATATATTAAATACTGCCTGACTGATCATGACTGATCAATTTGTTTGTTTATGAAATCTTTCCTATACTATTTCTGCCATATTCTGAGAAATGCCCTGATCCAGAGATTTAATCTATGAATGAAAAATAGGAGAAGTAAAAACATTACCATTTTCTACCTATTCTGAATGTGTCCACAATTATCCTGGAGGGGAAAAAGAATGGTTTTAGTATCTTCACAACCTATAGTTTTAAAAATAAATTAGTTTAAATAAACTTCTCTATTTCTCTTGATGATCTCAAATTTAATAAACAGACTATCCTTAATTCCTTTGGAAGCTCTAGAAGAGTACTTTACAGTCATCAAAGTTTTTATTTTGTGTTAACCTGGATTGCCACCTGGAAGAAATCTAACTTTATTTCATTTGTTTTTATACTTCTTTTGCATATCTTTGGTATAATATGTCAAAAACTGTTTCTGTCAAATAATGCCCTTATTTTAGGAGATTTATCATTCTCTCAATTTTTAAAAGAAATTAAAAAATTGTCTCAATATAGATATTTGGTTTCCTATGAGAATATATGTTGCTGTTTAAAATAGGCCTCCTTAATAATCAAGAATTTTAATTTTGACTAAGGCATGTATTCAACCATCATGTAGGTGGGTTATACGTGGGGATATACTATATGTCAACAGATATTGGGTGAAAAAAGATTATGAAAACATAGCCCCTGCCTCTAGGAACACAAAAATCCATTAAGGGAGAGAGACAAGAATAAATGGGAAAAAGCAATAAAGGAAATGAACTCTGGAATTGCAGAGGACAGGTACCTTAGGGAATTCAGGCAAGAATTTCTGGAGGATATGGCATCTAAATGTGTTTTGAAGAATGGGAATGCAAGTTATTCAGGCAAAGGGAGGGTAATGGGAGAGGTGTAAAGGAAAGAAGGGTCAAGAACAAGACGGATACTTGAATAATCCAGGGAACGAGAAGGATATGGCACATTTAAAAGTATGGCTAGTGCACGGAATTCCAAGAAAACTGTTCAGAAATGTAAGAACCTTAAATGATATACTAAAAAGTTTGTATTTCACCCTAACTGTATGGAGGAGCCTTTGAAGTATTTTAAGCAGAGCAGTTACAAGATTTGATTGATATCTTACATCATTCTGATGGCAGAAGAGAGAGACGATTGATTATAGGGAGGCTAAACTGAAGTTTGGGAAATATGTTATATTATATTTTCTTTTTCATTTCCCTAAAATATTATGATCGCTGAGCTCTATTCTACTCTGAATCTACGGAGTCTACACAAATCTTTCTTTTAAGTACACGCACTTTTTTACTCCTAAGTTCCCTCGGGCCTACTTACACTAATGACCTAAAACACCAATTGTACTCAGAGGCTATACACTACAGAATGCAAGCTGTCTCATTTTTAGCTTTAAATTTCCTTTTAAATTTGGATGTCAACTTCAAAATTGCAATGCATTGATGTTTCATTCTCAGAGGGAATTAAAACATAATGAAGATGATACTAACAATTAATGGATGAAGTCTTGGAGTTTGTGAATGACTTGTTTTATAGGGTAAATACATTCAAGGTTATGCCCAATTATTATTAATAATATGATACTACTCTCATTCATATTCCATTTTTTGAGTAGAAAAAGTCTTCAGTAGAGTGGAGCTAAAGTTGGCAATTTTATAATTTTGAACAACCTCTCCTCTTTATGTATCTGTATCAATAAGCTGGGTATATAATCACGTTTTGGAGAAAGGGAAAGATTGAGGAATCGAATACTTGAATAATACTAGCATTTATTAAGAGCTTACTATTTGGCAATCATTCTGTTTAATGAGTTTTATGTGTATCAACTCATTTGACTTTCACGACAAGCTAATAAGATAGGTACTGTTATCTTTACTGCATAGATTAGTACAGAAAAGGGAGGGTTTAAGTAATTTGCTCAATGTCATCCAACTGGGAAAGTGAAAGGTGGAGACATAGGTTTCAAAACTATACAGTTTGGCTACAGAAGCCATATTTTCAAATTCAAATCTATAATGGAAAGTAAATACAATAAAACTAGCACTTACTTTAAAAGATACTTAAAATTGTGATTTGTTAAAACTGTTATTATGACCAAGCTACTGGCTTCCCTCCTACTACTGCCATGATGAAAGATAATATAATTTCAATATGAAATGTTAAGAAGCTGTTTCTGTGTTGGCAATTTTTTAAATATACCAGGGAACTGGATCACTTATTTCACTGATAGCATTTTAGTAATAAATTAGGAAATCTTTTGTGTGGTATTATGCAATTTTCTCTAGAATGTAATGAAGTCATTTCCACTTTCAATCAAAAAATAAGGATCATCATTTAAAAATTGTTTTCTTAATTGGACCTAGAGTAAAATTATTGCTTATTATCAATTCAAACTTACACACCTGTGTGTGCATATTCTTTTTTAAAATCAAAGCATAGTTTTGAATCTTAGAAGTTTTGAGCTGCAAAGAAACCACATGCTACAATACTTCCATGACAAAAAATAAATGTCGCAAAAGGTAAATAAATTGTCAGTGTCATATACAGAATAGATAATAACTCCTTTATAAAGGAACATCTTAGTAGATGTCTTATAAATTTTTAACCACTTAAATTTTTTAGCCATTTTATTGGATTTTCTGCAAGAAAAACCAACAACTTCTTGTATCATAACCAAATTAAAAGTTACCTTTACAGTCAATAATAGATAAGATGATGAATATCAACTTGATTGAAAGTATAATTGAACTTATCTAAATTAAGGAGACATTTGTGAAAATAAAAAAGAAGGAAGGATATGAATATTGACTGTTTCCATGTAGAAATATACAATCACTTGGTTAAAAATCTAGGCAGAGTAATAAAGAAAAATTGACTATTTACATATTTAACAGTTTGAATTTAATAACTACCACAAAATTAATATCCAAAACATGCATTATATTATCATTAGAAGTAAATTTTTTAGTTTTGGTGCCTTG
The DNA here is from genome assembly GCA_963574885.1 of Lepilemur ruficaudatus. Taxonomy (NCBI): domain Eukaryota; kingdom Metazoa; phylum Chordata; class Mammalia; order Primates; family Lepilemuridae; genus Lepilemur; species Lepilemur ruficaudatus. The sequence continues at coordinate 19,020 of CAUYRT010084534.1, forward strand.
CTTTTCAAATGTATACTTACTTTATTTCTTCTAGTGATTTATTATCCAAAAGGTACAGAGAATTAAGAACTGGGATTTTAAACATATTATTGCAGAAGCATTTTTGAATCCTATGAATAAAAGGAGGATATCGCTCAATTACAAAATATCCTTAATATTAAAATTACAGGTTTTTAATAATTTGCACTATTAAATTAGAGGTCAGTAGAAAAGCATAATAAATGGAAGCATCCTGCAGTGCCCATAAAAGGAAAGCAGTAGAGCTCCCTCTATTGAATTATATTTGAGAAAATATCTTTGTATTTATCATCAAATTGACTACATTACATTAATTGAAAATGTTTCCTCTTTCTAAGGTCTAATATTTTCAAATTACAGAAACACATACAAAATGTCAATTTCTAAGAATAATATAGAACATTATCTATGTTCTTATAATGTAGAGTGTATTTCTTTTTCTTAATGGTGTTTTGTTTGAAGAAAATTACATTTCAAAGCTGTAATTTTAAATTTATGTTTTTCTTTTGCTTTTTCCTAAGTTGATAAAACTGAAAAGTCACTAGACATTTATTGAGATTATAAAACATGCTAATAAAATATGCTTTGTAGTTTTGTTGTGAAAACCCGAAATGTACTCAGAAGGAACTGAAATATATCCCCCAATCAGTAAAATGAGGTATTTCACAAGTTTTCTGATGTGAACAAACTGACATTATTAAAATATTATGATTACTGTAAAATGTGATTCACAATAATTATTATTGGTTGAGTGTCCACGATGTTCCAGGCACTGAAAAACACAATATAAATTCATTACCTTCTTAATTATTCAAATCAAATGAACTTGATAGTATTGTTTTCCGCAATTTGTAAATGAGAAAGCTGAGACAATATCTTGAAAGCAAACTAATTCTCTGATCCATAGCCCAAACACTTGAGCTCTTGTGCAATGGGATCTAGGCTATGCATTGACAATCTGGAATCGGTAAGCATGGAAAATTCATAAAAATCAAGCAGAGAATTCTTTTTTTAATACTAGGAAGATATAACTATACTGTCTACAAAAAAAAGTCACTATTCAAACAGCTGAAATCCTTTCTAACCAAATATTTTGGATCAATTCTAGAAATGATAACCTCCAAACTGTACTCCAAAACTGTATTTTTTTTATTGTTTTATCATTTCTTTTAGAAGGGAGACATTTCTTATTAACAAAGAGGAAAACAGCTAATCAGATGAAGAGTTTGTTTTAATAATCAGATACTTATTTGCCATTCTGGTATGATAAGTAAAGTAATTTAATCTTATACTGAACAGGCACTTCTCAAAGAAACTTTATTTTAGAACTAGGTTAGCATCCACTGTCCACTGAGGTTGGGTTGAGGAGGGGATTTATTTAATGGTGTAAATACAAATATATATTACATTTTACTCTTAGATCTGATATCACAAACATTATTCATGTTTAGAGCCATGTCCATCTCTACAAAAATATAAAACCTATGTCTATAACCACCATAAACAATCTTCTTAGAAAGTGTCACACCTATCACCAAGTAGAGAAAATACTTGCAGAATAATATATACATGCCACAAGTTTGAACATTTAAAACTAAATGACTGGCAGAAGCAGCTTGATTCATGAAATTACAGTATGTGCATACTAATATTAACTCCATTATGAATATTTGTTGCCTTCTATTAAAAATTTTACCTTCAGCATATACTTGAAGAAAACTCTTCATATACATATCGCTATGGTTTTTATATATAAAAGTAGCTATAAAAAATAGATTTTTATTCCTACTTTCCATAACAGGTTCTAAAATTACAGAAGCAAACACATTTAATTTTTTTTTTTAATGTTGGAACAAACTTACTGGAAGGATTTTTCAAAATACGATTTACTTAAAATGACTTAATTTTGTTTGGTAAGATGTATTATACAGAGTTTACAAAGTGACGTTAGTCACACCACTCACACAATGTATGCGGTACCTACAATGAACTAATAAAATATTTTGAAGCTATTCTTTGTAATGATAAACAGTATCAAATACTCCTACGTATAGCTCTTGCCCCTTAGTCCACTGTTTCAGGTTAGCCAATCTGATTCTACAGAGTATGAATCTTACAAAACGGAAGAAATGATGGCTTACACAATTAATGTCATAAAAGTTGGCAATCTTATGTGGAAAGAACAATGATAAAAAAACATAGTAAACACACTTCTTTTCCCCATTTTTGGCCCCATCTCATGTATGGTAAAGTTAGGCACCAATAGATCTATAACTTTTGCCTTATATATGAGTGTGTGTCTATTAGTTCTATAATTCTATTTTTCCCATAAGGTTTCAAGAAATAAAACCCAACTTAGTATTCTGGTTAAAAAGGTTATATTAATAGTACAGACTTATGGAGGGAGTATAAGAAAGAGGCATGCCCACATACCTTTGTTGGGATTCTTTAAAGGTGCATATTCTTTGAACAGTAAATTTAGAATTTCTTTCTAAATGAAAAATACATATATTCTTTGACACAGCAATATCACTCCCGAGACATCCTACCAACATAATTGCTCATATGAACGATAGCATGTATTAGGATGTTCAGTGCTCTAGTTTGTATTAATAGAAACAAATGATTGAAAACAAGCTACACTTCCAAGAACTGGTGAAATAGTTAATCACGATGGGACAGTAAAATCCAATGTGCCATTTAAAAGAAAATGCGGTAGAGCTACATGTCCTGATATAGGGCAATCCTGTAATCTCCAAAATGTTCTTCTGAGTGAAAGAGGAAAGGTGTAAAATGATGTGTATAGTATGTTTCCACTTTATTTTTTTTAAAGGAGGAAGGTGTATATGCAAATATTTCCTAGTACTTGAGTATTAGAATAAGACAAAGAGATCCTCTCCTTCTGGACCCCAAAACTTGCAAGTCAACTCAGGAGATTATAGGAAAGTATTGGAACAACTTCAAGGAATCCCCTGGTTTTTGGCTCAACCTTCAGAATTTCTTTAGTTTCCCTGAAAAGGGGTAGGCTCTTCTTCAATTCCCGGGGTTAGAAACCATGTCCCTTCCCACTTCAGTGCCTTCACTTGTGCTTTCCCCTCAGCACATACCTCAGACACCTGAGGAAGAACTTTTCAGAGTGTCTCCTAACTTTAAACTAGATCTGGCCACTCCGATGTAAAATGCTTTTTTATAGTTTTTGTGGTATTTATATAACAAAACTTCTATCAAATAGTTATATACTTGGTTAATTGATATCTGTTTTCCAGAAAGAACATAACATTTTTGAGTGAAAGGACCTTGACTGTATAGTAATTAGTTTATTTCTGTATCCCAAAGCACAATGCTTTGCACATATTGAGCACTCAATTAATATTTGTTCAATGCCGTTATATATGTTGAATGGTTAACTTAAGTGAGTTTTAATTTTGGATTGGCCAAAATGCAATCTTAGACAAGTAGCTAAGTAATTTTATGATTCAAAGACAGCTTCGAAATCTTTAATTTGTGAGTCTAAGCATAAATAAAACTAAAAACATTGTTGTCTCTAAGAACTGTGGTTAATTTACTATTTAGATTTTAGGTAATCTCTCAGTCTGTGGCTTCATTTACGTCAGCTCTCAAATAGGGGGCTAAACAGGATGAAAATGTAAGAAATTTTCCATCTTCCCAACAACCCTTCTTCTACCACATTTTAACTTATGACCATGAATTGGATGCCTGTAATCCTTCACAGTCTCTCTCTCTCTCTTTCTCTCTCTCTCTCTCTCTAACATGCACACGCGCATGTGCTCACACACACATGCACACAACTTTCCATAATTTCATTTCCAGGGAAGTTAAGGTTTTAGCAGTAGGAAATAGTATTCTTATTGGACACTGCTTGAACCTCTCCAATAGTTCATATTTTTTGCTCAAAGATCTCAAAGAGAAGGCTGTAAATTGTGAATGTGGGGCCAAGGATTCTGCAGTAAGGGTCCTTGTTGCTGTCACATTCCCTATTATTATTGTGAATAGTAAACTAATTGAAAAATGGTCCAAATTATTCCTGCATGGCCTTTATCCACATCCTTTGCAAAGTGACTTTTTGGCTCTTTCAATTCAATAAGTGGAGATGATCTCCCCACATTCGAATTTGGGCTTGGCTTGTGATTTGTCTTCACCAACAGAATGTGGCAGAAATGATGGTTTGTCATTTCTGAGGCTAGGCCTCAAGAAGTCTTGCACACTTCTGCTTTCTCTAAGAACTCTGCTTCTACCAAAAGAACAAGTCTAGGTGATCCTCTTAGACAATGAAAATACATGAAGATGAGTTTATGTTTTTTGAACAACAGCCAGACCTCCCAGAAGCAGAGCTTCCTACGCTGACCCACTGCAGACTGCAGTAAAATGAAGTCATATAGCTAAAACCAGAAAACCCCCCAACTGAGTCCAGACTAAATTGTCAACCTGAAAAATAATACACTAAATAAACAAATGGTTGCTATTTTAAACCACTGTGTTTTGGACTTCTGTTATGCAGCAATAGTTAAATGATACACTGTGGTTCAAAACTTTAGGAACAGCAGCTAGACCTCTTCTTATGTTCTTTGCCTGATTTAGAGCGAGGTAAATCCTATTCCCAGAAACTTCCCATTAGGGGAACTTCCCCCCATTAGGGGAAATACTTGGGTATATGCTGACAAAAGTTTTAATTACAGTGGCCAATGCTTTCTCCCTTCATTCTATCCTGCTAATGAGAGCAAAGCTATGGCATCCTTTACCTTGCATGCTTAGATAAAGCCCTTTCAACTTTCCTTACTTCCATCCATTTCTCAGGTTTTCTGAGTACCTGTGACATTCTGAGATAGCTGAACCAAATAACATATAGATGCCTAATTCGGTAGAAATGGTCAGTGTTAGGTCAACTGTCTTAACCATACTCTTGGTTGTCCACGTCAGTTCACCATTTCTGAATGATACAACTGTAGCTTAGATGTACAGATGGACTTTGGGGCTTCTTTCAATGTTATAGACATCCTTGATAATTTTTTTAGATACAATTTGGTAATAGGGCTATTGAGAAACCTCATAGAAGAACAGAATGGAAGTAGTATTATTTTCTGCAAAAGGATTTCAGGTTCAGACTAAAATAGGCATTCCCTAAATAACCTCATAGCTAAGTGTAATTCCCAGGCGAATTTCAAACACTGTTATTCCTTCGGCATCTCAGGTCAATTCAGTTTCCATTCAAAACCATGGGATCCTCAATGTTCCACATCCACAATATCAGGCTACAACCTCATGTTTTTATGATACTTGACATGAAAGAGGAATGTAACCCCTTCGTGATATTACACTGTAGCTGCTATTTAAATTGAAAAGGGTTAGAAATATGCACTTGTTCAGAACGACGAGTGTATTTCTTATAGTTAAGTACTCTAACACAGACATACAGACATATAAGGTATCTTGGTGACCATATAATTTGCCATCCAAACTGCACTTGTCAGAGTGAAACAGGATGCCATTAATAACTGCACCAGGATATCAGGCACAAACCAGGACCATCTTGGGACATACCAAGATGTATGGTCCACCTACTAATGTGAATATGAAGCCAGGTAGGATCAAAATACATTAAAAAAATATTAATAAAAATAAATATCTACAATAGGTAAAACAAAAGGTGACAACAGGTGACATAATAGGTGTCATCTGGGGAATGGCTAGCTGACTGTACCTTAAGAGGGCTCACAAGATAAATTGTGTATGTTTCAATGTATAGCTTTTAGCCCTAAAAGCTTAGAAACTTATTTTGGCTGTTTACCAAAAGTTTTCCCATCTTTCAGCTTATTGGTTTATGTTAGAGCAATTATTGCCAAGGATATACAATGCTCACCATCGTCTAGCCAGGGCATCCTTTCCCTGTAAATTAGCTATATAAGAAGTCACATTAGACTTAGAAGATTTTTTAGTGACCATGAAAGTTTCCCAGCATGGGAAAATTCATTATATGACTTGAGTATTTACAGCATTAGGCCCTTATAATGAGTTTCATCTATCTCTACAAAAAAAGCTACAGCTGCTAAGGGAGCTGGAAAAGTCTTGTCTACCAGTCAGAGAGTCCACTTTCACCACAAGAGAAAGTGTTTGGATGCATAAATATCTTCAATAACCATATTTTGATCAACCACTCTACTTTTTCTATGTTTTCTCTACTGACCAAAGCTTTTTCCATCCTTAATTACAAGTTTCTTACTAAATACATAATCTTTTCTTTTCTTGTTTTCCCCATTAACACACTGTCAAAGAACAATCATGTCTTGATGACCTGTGAATCTTTTTTCCTACTTAGACAGTTTTGCATATATCTGAGCTTTCATGATGGTTTTATTTTCCAGTTTAATTCTCAGGGAGCAATATTATATCCTCAATTCCCACATTCCTTGGGAAAATTTCTTGTAATCATTTATGTCAGGTGCTACCCTATGGAGGAGCTTAATTCTCCATATATGCATCAGTCCTATTTAATGCAAAGAAAAAGAACTTGAAGTAGCTTCTAGGTGTTGAGCTCTTTACTGTACTTGAGGATGCATAGATGAAGATAAGATTTGGTATTTAAAAAATTCATGGTAAATCGAGAAAAAAGTAACCAATGTCATAACGCAATGTGGCAAAAAAAAAAAAGTGCTACAAGAAGACAAGTACAGGGATAAGGGAAAAGTTAGGACACACTTAGTCATTGTTGATATTTCAAAACTGATTTTGTATTAAAGGTAGAAAGTACAAAAAAGTTGTTTTTTTCATTTGTTTCACTCACAGTTCACATAAAATAACCTAAAACTAGTACTCTTTAAAACTATAACCTACAGATGAAAAGGATAAAAATCTACTTACATCAGTTTTTGTGGTGTAAGCATCTTTGGGAATTATTCTAAGAAAATGTTGTCTTGGAGTGCTGATTGGTATCTTAATCTACCAATTTAGTTAACTTCTCTGTTGACATCATCACAGTAAGGTAAAGTAATAAAAAAGGAACCCTTTTTAATTCAAGCCTCAATCTTCTTGCCATTTATGGATTTGATATAACTGATTTTGAGTGTGTACAGTAACCCCATAATTCATAAGTAGCATTTTTTTTTTCCTAAAAGTAGTTTTGTGAATATCCTGCTGGGGAGTCATTCTACTTGATTGCCAAGCCAACTTATATTAAGAAAAGGGGATTGCTTCAGTATTCCATCACGGAAACTCATATGAAGTAATGAAATAAATCAAAAAAAAAAAAAAACTCACTTAAGAAAAATGGTCATCAAGTGAGGGTAAAACCTTTCTAAAAATTGAAAATGTGATTTTTCAGAGGGAAGCAAATGATTCTTAATGGAAGTGTGATTGAACAAAGCCAGAAGAATGTACCAATTGCCATGGTCATACTTTGTTATCCTTGTGAATGAACATCAAGAGTCAATGATATTTCTATGATTTGAAAAGACTAGAAAGACTTACTAATTTCATTTCATGGATGTTTGGATGTTTTTAGTTGGACTTTGGCCAAAATTTTACATCAGTTCAAGGAGTAATACAGGAAAGAGGAAAAATAATACTAATAACTGTAATAGAGAAACAAGCCAGAGAAGCTAGATATCTGTCTAGTTTCTGATTAATTTATTTCCCCACAGTTTAGTTTCATTATGTTGAAAAAATACTATGAATTCATAGAAGACCGAGGATAGGCATGTTCATTGAAGTACCTCAACTCAAAGTCAAATTAAGTAATCTTTGATTAGAAGCTGTTTTGGATTGTGCACAACTCTGATTTCCCCTTCAATGGAATGGATAATTGAGAATTGTCTGGATAAATAAGAGAGGAAGCATTAAAAGCTAATTTCATTCTTGGAACATACACTGCAATAATGGGCTATGATAATAGGTTATCCTAAAACAATTACTGAAAACCACAGCACATTTGGAACTCGTCTTATTTAAAATATATAAGGTATTCCATCCAATAATAAGGTGGAGAAGAGAATAAGAAATTTGTTATTTAAATAGAAAATTAGCTGGATGAAAATACCAGCAACTCAAAAAATATGGCTGTACTCTGTATTCTGCAGGGATACTATAACTGTAGAACTTAACCTTACAGAAGAGCCTATGTTATTTTCTTGAATATAGAATACACATTTTAGTCTTGACTTTACTCTCCATTTGAAAGGGGAAATTCTACTCTAATTAAAAAAGGAATGTAAAGTATAAATAAACATTTTTCTGATCTTTTAAATTTCTTATTGAAAATAAAATGAGCTGAAATACAAAAGTAATAATCAAATTTTAATTTATCATCCACCATTCTCAAGAAAACATTCTTTAGTTTTCCAGTAAGTTAGCTCATTCCTCATGTGTCACATACATTCATGAGTAAGGAATGAGATGAGCACTTGTGAAAACTTGACAATGAAGAATAAAACTAACACTGTGAGAGGAATTATATTTTAAGTTTCTGTGTGTACACAGAGCCACAGAGATACTCTTTTTTCATAGCTGTACCTATGTGGTTCTCCTGCATATTTGGGATATAAATTGCATGTGTCTACTTGAGTTAATAGCTTCAGGGAGCTAGAACTCTTTGATGGTGTTTTATGTTAAATAAATGGCCAGAACAGAAAGTGGTGTGTTTGGAAATGCAAGACACGGTGATTATAAAGCATTTAAAATACTATCTGACAAAGTGCTGCCATCTTACACCAAGTAATGATGACAACTTACATAGTGCTCAGTTTTACAAAGTCCCATGTTTAGTGGCATGAAAACTTGAGGGAGGAAAAACAAAGAGAAGGTAAAAAGAAAAACACTTTGCCTTCTTTTAATAAAATGGTAAAAGTAATAATTAAGTAGAATAAATTAAAGGATGTTTTTTTCTATTAAAAATATAATAAAAGTGTTAATTAATAGAGCATGTATTACTTGAAAAAATCAAAATGCTGAGCAAGGGAATTACTAATCTCACCAGATTCAGAACCATGCCTCACACAGAGAGAAAATTTTACAGATGGGAAATAAAAAGGAGCAGAAAAATAACGCAACAGAAGATCACAACACTCTCATATGGCATAGCTAAAAACTGAATACATGACTACTGACTACAATTTAAATAGTTTTCTGATAACACTTAAGACTATTAAAGTGGGTTTTTATTAATTTTCTTCTTTTTCATAAGTAAACAGTACACATACATTCTCATCTAATTTCTATTACAAAATATAAGCTAGTTTCAATTTTCTAAAAAGTCAGAAAAAGTTTGGAATCTGGTAAGTCCAAATATTTTGGACTTCTATGTTTTAAAATAACAGAAAAGTATTAGTATTTTCTATTTTCTTCTGTATTGCATCTACAACCATGATGGAAACCAACTTCTTTCTTGAGGAGCAATTTTGGGGGATATACATAAGGCTTTGAAACAGGAACATTTTAACACTGACCATCAGTTACGTCTCATCTTAAAAACAATATATGCAGTTTAAATAAAGGTAGGCTTGCAAGAGAGATGGGTTACACTAACAGAATTTTCTGAAACCTAAAAGTCTTTCCCACTTTTGGGGTCTCTTTTCCTAAGAGAGTGGGAGACTAATTCCCTTACGTTACACTTTTTTTTTAATGGCCCTATTCAGGGTTGGAAGAGTAAGCACAGATGTTATAATGAATTTTTAAAAGTAGAAGAAAATAGAAAATTAGCAATTGAAGTCCATAGATACTTTTCGAGTAATACAATGTATATTAATTTTGTCTAGACTAAGACTGTTAGAAAAATACTATTGGAAAATGATTCTGCTTGCCCAAATCAGCTTTTTACCTTAAGACCTTAGAAACAAACAGTTTTTGAGCTGTAAATGATATCAGAGAGTAGATCCTGAGTAGATCCTTAGCCCATCCTTTTATTTTACACATGAGAAAGCTGAAGCCCCAAAAGGTTAAATGACTTGCACAAGTGCCTGAAGGTAGATGGTTCCCAGCCAAGCCTAGAAAACCAATTTAATGTAAACAATACCCTATTAAATTGTAAACTGTTCTTGGATTAAATAAATCACCAAAGGAAAAACAATATATACTGGCTACTAAACAGTTTGCAGTTTTTCAATTAATAAATTTTAATAGTCCCACATCAGTAGTCTGAAAGGACATTATGTGAATCGATGCTTTTGCCAAGGCCTGTTGAGATACAATGATATGTTCCAAACATGATATCCCACTGAAAAGCTTTATGTGTACTTATGTCTTGGAATGAACCTTGTATCAGTGAGTATTTACGAAAAATCCGAGAGCAGTGCACACAAATGACTCAAGTAAAGAAACAGTTAACTGCAGCGCCCCACCTCCTTGTTGTAAATAATCAAGGAAAGCCTTTTTTTTTAAAGCAATACAAAATGTCACCACAGGCTGACGCTCTTTCTACAAGAATAATGAGATTCTTGCTATCTCGGATGCTGAGCACACACTTCACTGCCTTTATCTCTGAATTCAGTTTTAGTGGCTCATATGTATTCTTCCCCTCCCTTCAAAACAGGTAATACGGCATGCCTAAAATATACCAATGACCATGTAGCGACTACAGCAAAACTGGAGGAGCAGTTTCACAAACTCGAATTTTGGTTCTGTAGTTCTGGGCACACATTAAAACTGCTCCGGAAATGAAGGGCGGCAGGCAGGGAAGTCAGTGAGCCCCCACCCCCCCAAAGCCAGCCATTGGCACTGCACCCCACCCGACTCTGCTACGCAGAGGGCTCTGAAGGAGGCGCGCTAGCCGTCCAGGACTTGCTTTCCGAGTGTAGACACGTCTCCTTTAGTGTCATAATTCTTTCTTTTAAAACACGCTGACATCTCACCGAGAATTTCGAGCAATGTCAGCCTGGTAATTCAGGGAAACCACTGATCTGAAGGTCTGCGGCATCCGACCCCCAGACCAGCGGTGGTTGGAGGCGGTGCGAGAGGGCTAGCCGCTCCCCAAAAGCGCGCACCTCTGTGCCCGCTGCACACACGAGCATGCGGCTGCAAAAGAATCGCAGAGGAGATCTGAAAGCGGAACCTCTCCCCTTTTAGCAGTTAAGTGTGTGGAAAGACCTGTCTTCTGACATGGCCCAACTGAAAAAACATTCCAGCGCGACCGCACAGAAAAGGTAATGGGGCGTGTGCCTGTGGTCAGGGGGTGAAGATGTAGGGGTGAGATTCCGTTCTCAAAGTCGCGAGAGGGTTAACTGAAAACCAACTGTGGGTGTATGGATATTTGTATTTCACAAACCTACATCACCCTCATGCTCCTTTCTTGACTCTCCCCTTGGCTCCAGAGTGCCCTTTCTTCCTCTATCAGAGAGTGGGATCACGAAAAAGTGAGATCCGCACTATGCCAGACCCAAGGGGGTCTCAGATTCCCACCTCCCCTGTGTTCTTACCCTACCCCACCTGTTTTAAATCCTGTTGAACTATGGTTTCACAGTCCCCGCCCCAGAGCATGAGATTTGTCACTGACGCCTTTTTCTCAGCGTCAGAAACAGCAGGTGAGCTCATTACCTCACCCAGAAATGTAACTTTAATAAAGAGATCTGGAGAGGGCACTCCACCCCACCCCAACAGCGGTAGCAGCAGCAGCAGCTCACAAACACTTGTGATCTTTCCCTCAGGCTCCAGCCCCCAATCCCACTCCCCTCCGCTTTCCTGGGAGCGAGTCAAAGGCTTTCAACCCTCTCCTGAGGCCTCAGCGTGCTAACAACTGAAGGGATGTGCTGGAATAAAAGATGCGAAAAGGACATGAGTTTTTTGTTTGATAAAAGCTAAAGAAAAGGGTAAGAACAAATAGGCCAAAATAACAGGAAGTGGGAGTTTAACTGGCAACTGTCTATGAAGGGATAGAAATCAAAACTTCAAAGAAAAAAACATCCACAAAATCCTCAGTGCAGGCGAGGAAATGAACCTGCTGCTCTGTCAAGTGACTGTGAGCGCACGGAATGCCAGCTCACAGTCACTTGATTAGGACCCACTCGTGTCAGCTGCCTGGCGGGCCTGAGGATACCAGGGCCAGAGGACGACCCCAAGGGTGTGAAAAGGGATTCCCCGTGAGATATTTTAGTAGTTGGGAATTTTGCCTTTTTTTCTTCTGGGGCTCAGTACAGAACTGAGAACTAACGCTTCGTGGCAAGTCCTAGAAATCCACAAGCCCATCACTAAGGTGTCAAGGTTGGCTGCTAATTCCAGTTCAGGCTGTATTCCTTGTCTGCTACCCTTACACTCACCACCCACCCAGAAAATGGACGGGTGGGGGGGCAGTTAAAAGCACAATTGAGGCACTAGGAGGTATTTTAAAGGGGGCGGCTAAAGTCCTTCCTTTCTCCTCTACCCCTCCCATCTCTTGCTCATCTCATACCAAGGGGAAGTTATAGGGGATTTATCAAGAAAAAGTGCGGGCAGTACTTTCATCCGAGAGCTAAGCGAAACGAAAACTGCTCGGGCGCAGTGCCGTGGACTTTGATACCAGAGACTGGAGAAATTGTCAGAGGGAGAGTCTGCCGCCTAGGTGGGAGCCACAGGGCCAAGGGGAGAGAGTCCAACGAATCCTGCCCACGGGCCCCTGCAGCTCCAACCACGCAGCACCCAAAGTTCCTGGAGATTTACCCAGTGCCCCTGCTCTCTGCCCAAACTTGAGCCAATCAGCCAAGCCCAAACGTTTGGCACAGGTGACCGAGCCCGGGGCCAGCTCTGTACCCGGACGGCTGTCCCCTTACCTCCCCCACGCGTCTGGGCGCACAGCCCCGAGCGTGTGAGGCCGGAGACAGGGACCTAGGAAACTGCCCCAGACCCACGTCGGTCCCGGGCTGCTCCCAGGCCCTAGCTCACCTGGCCTGAGGACAGCGGCGAAGATCAAGAGGCAGAAGAGCAGACGGCAGGAGGGGGCCGTTTTGGATTCCATATTCCTCCTCCTTCTGGTGGTCCACTGACAAGAGTCCACGCCGCAGGAGGGGGCGTCGTCCCCAGCCCCGCGGTGCCCGCGCGCTGGCGGGTCCCGACGCAGGGGGCAGCGCCTTCTCCCAGACACACCGTCCCCTAGGCTGTGGCGCTGCACCTTCGGGTCTCTGCCGCACGCAACTTTACACCAGGCAATGTCCCCAACTCCTCTTCCCTTCCCCTCGACACCCACCCTCAGTCCCCTTGACTTTTCCTCCAGGGACTGTAGACCCTCTTTCCAGGAGACACTTGAGTAATTCAGGAAGGTGTACGTGGCTCTTTTCGGCTGTTATCTTCTTTTATTTTCCTTGTCTTGGAATAATAATAATAATGGTAGTGGCAGTGTGCCTTAAAAGCCCGGTGCTAGCAAAGAATCGCCAGGGGTGCGACAGGGGGCGGCGGGTCTCCTCAGGTGGCAGCGGTGGTAGCAGCGATAGCGGCGGCAGCGGTCTCCGGGCTGCTCTGAGTGGAGGGACTGGAAGGCGTGTGTAGGCTGCCTCTTTCCTCCTCCCTCCCGCCTCCTCCCTCCCTCCAGTCTCCTCCCCACTTCCCCGGACGCAGCGCTGAGCAGGTGGTTGGATCGCGAATCCGCAGCCTAGAGGCGCTGCAGGACCGAGACCGAGACTGAGCGCCGCGATGGGGGAGAACCGCGCGCCCCGGCCCTGCGGCCCGGTGGGCGGGGCTTCGAGGGGACTCCGCCCCCACGGCCACACCCGCCAATGAGGAGCGGACACTGGAGCTGCGCGCGCCTGGGTGGGCCCTCGGGACTCAACCCCTCTCGTGATGTGTGATGTGTGATGCTCCCAGCGCCCTCCTGATACGGCCTCTCACTTCCAGCTGCCCACCCAGCCACGCTGAGGTTCAGAAATCCAGTTTGCCCTCTTTTTGCCCTCGTGCGCCCATCCCACCGGTTCATTACTCGGGGAGTTTTCTGCACCGTGACGTTACAGCCTCGCTGTCCTACACGGAGAGCAGTGGGGAGGGCGGTGGAGCCGGGAGCGCACCTTGGGGCCGAAGGCTGGAGTGAAGGCGGGTGGAAGGGGCAGGGGGTGGTGGCAAAGGTGGAAACCCGCCAACTGGGAGTTAACCGCGGCCGCTGCTGGTTGGCCGGCCGCGAGCAACCCACTGTCTGGACTGATTCCTCCCTTACTTTTCGTACCCCTGCCCCCAGCTGGCACTCGCCGTCTTCTAAAGGCAGACCGCTTGAGTCGACTGCCCGGTGCCAAATAGAAGATACTTGCTTTTTTCTTGGGGGAAATTAAATCAGGAATTTCGAGACCTTACTTCGTCGTACGGATTTTCCCAATGTCTACAAAAGCAGAGCGCGTGTCACTTTTTTATTTTGAATTAAGCGGCGGTTTTAAGTTACAAATGGAAAATCCTCAAGTTACTCAGATTAAAAGCCAAGCTCGTCCTGGTCTGTTTCAGAAAGCCAAGCACCCTAGCAGAAGGATAGGCTTTTCCGGCAATTTCTAGAGATTGAACCACCTCCCAGGCGGAACACTGGGAAGCGGCGTCGCTTTCAGATCAGGCAGAGACCATGAAGGAATATTTTCCTTCAGAACACCGGGGTGGAGCTGTCGGAGCCCTAAGTGGCTCTAAATCAGGGATGCGGGATCACAACTCTCATCCCCAGTGCATAATAACATCTTGGTTTCTGAACCTCTTGGCTGGGGCATTAAAAAGCCTTTCGTGCATCATAGGGTCACCCTAGTGTGACACTGATCTCCAGCAGAGAATTCCAACGTAAGTAACCGTCACGTACTGCGCTTTCCTCAGAAGGCTGCGCTAAGAGTCACCAGCTAGACTGGGGACTCGCTACACACACGCGCACACAAACACTGATTTTTGAATTCTTTGTCTTTTCGTGCTATTAAGCTCCATCTTCAGCTGTGATTTTTCTGCAAAGCTTCCCTGTCTTGTTCTCCTCGTTCTCTTTACATTAACAGTATTCTGGAGTAGAGCTCTTATATTTTTTTCATCTGAAAATAAGTGCTTTCTCCCGCTTAGTTTTAACATTAACATTTCATTTGCATCTTATGAATCAACAGGAAGGCGATTGCTAAGAGACAAATGCCTTTTAACTCTATATTCCATGAGCTAAGTCTGGCTGAACTGCTAGCATTCCCATGGGACCCTGCAGAATTCTTTCAGGGAATTTTCTTTTAACTGCATCTCAAAGTGGCATGTTTTAGAACAAATCATCCCTACAGTATATTTAACCTGGATGCTTGGACTTTGTATCTGGCGTCTTCTATTTTGGGGTGGGAGTTAATACACTATAATTTTTTTTTAAAGTAGATTTGCAAAAGGCAGACTGTCTCATTTGGCTCTAACACTATATGATCTTGATCAACTCATTTAACCTCTATAAGCCTCAGTCTCCTTGTAAAAAGTGAAAACAATAGTGCTGGCCTCATGGGATTGCTGTTGAGATCAAATAAGATCACATAGATAACTGGACAGATAGATATAGTAGAAGGAGCTTGAACTTTGGGTGCAGATAGAACCTTGTTAGAATCCCTGTTCTGCACTTGCTGCACTCAGCAAGCGACCTTGAGCAAAAATCAGTCTGTCATAACCAAAGTGTAATGACACATTAGACTACCACCTTCAAAGGTGCATAACTAAATTGAATCAAACTGCATTATATACATTAAGAATATTAAATCCACATGGAATTCTGGGAACAACTATGTGTTATACACAGATATACACACATATGTGCAAATGTATAATATAAATTTTAATATATAGTCAGCTGCTTCCAGACTTCCTTTTAGAGAGGAATGTGTCCTAGTTTAGGAAAATGCCTTGATAAGCCACTTGAAATATGAACTCTAAAGGTTATTGGCCATATGTAGTAAAGGCCACAAAAGCAATAGTAAAACTGCTCAACATTAAACAAAATAAAAAGTAAAACATGAATTTGTCAGGAGAGTGAGACAATATACTGAGAGGTGAAGAAGCGACAAGGGCCAAATTATACAAGCATTAGTTTGGAAATGGTCTATGGTCTTTAAATATGTTTTAATTAGTTAATTAGCAATACTTATTGAATACTTACTATATATGTTAGGGTATTCTAAGCAATTTGTATGAATTAATGGATATAACCCAATCCCCCCTTTTAAAAAATCCCATGAGGTAGGTACTCACGAAGAAGCTGAAGCCCAGACACTTGAAATAACTTCCTAAGGTCACACAGTTATTCATGGCAATGGTAAAGCCAGGATTCTACTCCAGGCACTCTGATTCTAGAACTGAATTCCTTTCCACTTTGCTCATCACTATCCACTTTGCTCATCAGATATGTATAACAATAAATTTATGGCTCTTGGGGGGATTGGTTTACACATAAATTCCCTCATCCTTCTAAAACTACTAAAATCTGCTACCCTCAAACTCATTTTCCTTAAGGAAATTAATAAGGCAGCACACCTATGTATATGGTCCAGGGACAGTGCATATGAGAAGACAAGACCATTTCTAAAGTGATACAATGTAGCATAAGCAAAAGCTCAGAGTTAGAAATAAACACGAGAATGTAACTCCACAAAATAAGGTAGTGGAAAGAATTTGTCTTTCAAACTGTAGGAAATAGGGGGTTGAATCTGCCTTACTTAGTCCTTATGAGGAGGAGTCGTTGAAAATACATAGTATTCCAGTGATATTTATCTCAGTTTAGTCGTTCATCAGAGCATCATACCGGGACATCTTATTGCAAGAGGTAAAATGTCCAATGTTCAGCCAGGAAAAAAAAAAATTCATGTTACCTGGAACATAAGAAGAGGTTTGCATTTTAATTATAAAATAATTAGTCACCAATCAGTACAGTATTCTCAAAGCAGTGACACAGTACAGGAGGCAGTATTTAGGGTCTATTGAATCAGAACTCAGAACCCCCAAGGCTCAGGCCAGGATCCCTTTGCTCTAGACTAAAATATTAATCCTAACAGTATGGGACAACATAGCCAGGACAAGTATATGTGCATTTGAAGAATGAAGGTGATTTTTCTCCCCTTGATTAGCCTAAAAAATTTTCCACTATAGATGAAGTTTCACCAATGATATTTTTGGAAGCTGGAGACATTTGTTCCTTACTACTGTATATCATAGTGTTTTGTGTGCCTTCTTACTTTTTGAACAAAATTATATGCAATTCTATAGTATGCAATAAATCTGATTCACGTTTTTCCCCTTCCTCCCCTCCTCCTTGGTGAATACATGTCTAGTTATACTTTGCAAATAGATTGGGAACTCCATAAATAATTGTGAATGAATAATAATAAGTAGTGAAATAGAGTTCTTCTTTATAGAACGTAGGCCCTCAAACAATTATAAACTTCAAGTGTTGGTAGTATAAAAAGGTGAAGGGGATTTCCACTGGGTCTGCAATGATTGGTCTGGGCAAACTAAGCTTTAGGAAAGGCAAAGGGAAAGGGTCAAGTCCTCCATCAAAGTGAGAACTTTGAAATATAAAATGAGGAAACTATCTACAGGGGTAAGAGAGCTGAAAAAATTAATTGCCACCAGTGAGAATAAAACAAACAGGCTATGCTGAGAACAAAATCCTGATTAGCAAAGGTTCTAAGTAACCAGACAAAAGGCTGGACTAATATGCTAATGACAAAGATTGAAATAGAGGGTTAAGTGGGATTTATATTTAATCTAGGAAGAAATAGAATTTTAAAAGGGTACAGAGATTACATATGTATAAGGCAAAATTCTGTTTCATTTCTGAATCCCAAGATGTTTTAAGTAAATAATTTCTAAAATCATTCTAGTTATGTACTGGACATGAGTAAATAGCCCATTGAATTTTATTGTTTAATTTTAATGTTAATAGAAATATCTGTCACTTGCCATCAAATTAATAAAATTCTGCAACTCACATCCTCAATAATGCTAGCTAATAAAGATATATCACTGGTGCTCTGGAGGGCAAAAACTTTCAAAGTCTATGGTAAATATTATGTTCTTATTCCAGACTGCAGAATGTTCAATGTCTGGGTACAAAAAGAAATGCATAGCTATTTCAGTAGAACTAGAAATCCACTTAGTCATTTTCCTTCCTGTCTCAGACATGAGGAATGGAAAAAGAATCTAGCTAAGCTATTTGACTATGAAACTTATACTATATAAAATGAGTCAAAGACTCTCAGTGTATTAAAAACTCATAATTCATTAGTGATTTCGGTAGGTGTATAAAATTTAATAAAAAAGAATCCAACAGCCTGGGTTTACCTCACAACTTGAGAGTTTCTCATCAAAGATTTTCAATTTTCAACTGAAATAAGTAGCTCTTTTAGTTTTGCATAAGTAGAAAATGACTCAGAGTGTGGTTGTTCAAATGTTTGATGCTTTAAAAGAAATTTCAACTTGAGTACTTTTCCAGGAAGCTCCCCAAATTTACCTCTAATTGTTTTGTCTCATACCTACTGGTCATCATGATCTACAATAATCCATTCAGCAATATTAAGTGGACATATGCTGTCTGTAAAAATATGAAAATAAGGTATATTTGATTTTCTAAAACAAACAAATCACCATGGATCTAGTGGACTTCTGGAAAGTCAAATTAATTAGTACCAGGTATCAATTAGCCATACTTTTTTTCCCCTAAAACAAGTAAGGTAGTTGCATTTACAGGAAAGTATTAAGAAGCAGTTGTTGGATAAATGTATAATACCTAAAGAATTTTTTGTTATTAATTGATAAAAACCAAAAGATTAATAACACAGAATTAAGGCTCATTGATCGTATAATATAAGCTTTTAGACTTAATGCTTTTCAGGGCCTTACAAATAATTTAGATGAACAGTTTTTGATCTTTATTTGAAAGCAACATTTTTTCTTCTAATATAGACTTACTCTGAATTCCAGTTCCTGTTTCCCCCTTGTTCAATCCATTCAAACCACAGTGGTCTTTGCACTGTCTCTCAATATTCCTGGTATATTCCCACTTAAGGGCCTTGCACTTGCCGTTTCGACTCCTTGGAAATCCTTTCCACCAGTTTTTAGTGTAACTTACTTGATCACCTCTTTTAAGGTATTTGCTCAAATGTTACCTTCAAATTGAAGCCTTCCATGAACAACTATTTAAAATGTCAACCCCCAGCCACAATATTCCTTATCTCCTTTTCCTGCATCATTTTCCTCCTTAGACTCTAAAACAATATAGCATAATATCAATTTAACTTTATGTATTTTAATTATTGTCTTTATATCTACTAGAATGAAAGCTCAATGAGGGGAGAGATTTGTGTCTGTTTTATTTTCTGCTAGATGTCTGGAATAGACAGTCACATAGGAGGCACATGATACTCTTTGATTAATGAAGTCATGAATACATGAATAATAAATTGTTATACAAGGCAATTAATAAACTGATAAAGGTAAAGCTGTTTTGAATGAATTTTGATAAGCAGCCTGAGGCTTCACATGATCCTGGCGACACTGTAAGGCTTTCCAGCAGAGTTGGAAAAACCACTGGGGTAGTGTAACTACCTCATATGCCATATGAGATAACAGAGGTCCCAGGAGCCAGAATACATAACCAAAATTCATACAACTGTGGGTAGCATTCTAGTTTAAATGCAAACGCACCACTTTCAAGTAAAGCAAATATACAAGACACTCTGAAATTTTTAAGTCAAATTCTTGGTATAATAAAAAATCTGGATGCATATCAGACAGCATTAATCAATTTCAAATATAGTGCATTTATTCAAACTCTTTTCATAGCAAACATTCTGAATAATGTTCTGTATAACATTTCACTGAAATGTTTCACATTATTATAAATGTAGTACCAATATTTCAGAGTCTACAGATTTAGTTTAGTATTAAAGATTTTAAGCCTCAATGTTCTTTATACTTTGTTCTTTACAGGGTGAATTTGGCAAAATTATAATTCTAAGCAGTATATTCCACAAACATAGATGATTCATAATCTATTCAGCTAACAGTGCTATAGGACAAATATTTAATTTAATTTAATGTCCAGCATTTTAACATTTCGTAGAGGTGTTTAATGTGTTTACTTTTCTTTGTAAGGGCAAAGAATTCACTTAATAATTGCACCTCAAGGTGAAAAGCTTGTGAGAAAATGCAATACATATTAAAACAGCTATATAAGCCAATGAATAAAAAGATTTATAAACATGTCTATGCTTTCACTGAAATTACCAGAATCTGTGATCAGCTCTAGCTGGCATGGAGGTAGATTAAATGATTCTGACAATTTCTTCTTGTTTTAAAATTCTGTTAAAGCTAGTTAATTGATATACCTTTTGTAAATGATTTGTCTTATTATAGAAAACGGCATCCAAGTTACAGTGTGAAACATTCAGTCCAAGAGAGGTTAACATATCCAGTTAGAAAAGAATCTCCAAACAATATAATTCTCAATTAGTTTTTCTAGACTCAAGGACATTGCAAGAGTTATTCGGTCCAGGGTTGTTCCTTAGATTTTTCAAGGCTGAGACAAGTATTGAGGACAGGAATAAATGAAAACTAAATTCAACCTCTACAGACAAAGGAATGTCAAGGGATAGCTTGAGAAGTGGGGATCCATATCATTTTGTCTGACTGAGAAAGTGAACTTTAGTTACTCAGGCCTTTTCCCCACACCAGTAGCTGAGTCATCTTCTATTTTCATTTTTCTCCTCCTACTGTCTTCAGCTTCTGGGATCTTCCCAGGAGGACTAAAAGAATTCCCAAATTACTCTATCTTGAGGTTGTTCTTCTCCATCTGCATAAATTTCTGCTATGAAATGTAAAATGAAAAGAACTTTTTGTCGTGCTGATTTGTCCTTGTAGTTTGAAAATGATCAACATCTTCCTCTTTTCTTTTCTTCCCAACTTAGTGCTTTGACTTTTGCCTGTTCTGTTAAGACTTAGCATGTTGACTTAAATGATAAAGTCATGATAATTTATGAACGAAGGAATGGGGGATGAGTGTATTGTGGTCTGTGTGCTAATGAAAGAAAGAGATATCCAAAGAGCAATGAGTCATAGATCAGAGAAACAAAAATAGAATAAATTAGCATATCTTAGAATATAAGCCAATAAATAAATTTAGCTCTTGGTTTTTCCTCATGGCCTCTTCCCCGCCCCCCCCCCCCCCGCTTTTTTTTTAAGTTAGGGAGACATTATTAGCATAATCCCAGCCAGCCAATAGAAATCTATCATCGGGTGAGCACGTTTTGACTGTGTTTTTTGTAATGGTCATGATACTTTCAGCTGACTGTAACAAAAACTCAACTCCAACCAACTTAACCCAAGAGGAAAAAAAAAAAAAAAGAGGGGGTGACTTGCTGATTTATATGACTGGAAATTCTGGAGGTTTTAAACATAGCAGAGTCTAGGCACTTGAACAAAGTTGTCAAGACTCTCTGTTCTTCTTTCCATATCTTATTTCTACAAGTCTTTGTTTGCCTTTGATTATTTTCTCAATTTCACCAGCTTCCTCCATACGTTACCTGAAGACCACAGAAATTGAAATCCTAAAGGAAGACAGATCCTCTCACTCATGGAAAAGGTTTGATTGACTCTGCCAACTTCTTCTTGAGCAATTTACTGTGAACAAGAGGGTCCAGTACCATAATTAGCCACACAGTCATATGTCCAGCCCTGCAGTTAGAGAGTAGGTGAGAATCATGTTTGACGGTACCTCACAATCACAGAGAGGGAAACCACTCCCCAGTGAGCACACAAAAACAACAGACGATCACTTCATTTTCCTAATATTATGTTTTATTGACTCTTAGGACAAATAATACTTTTCCACCCAAATTATGTATAACATTGATTAGCAAGGGGGAAATATAAATACACTGTAACAAGGGAAACTTAATTTTATTTTTCATCCTTTTCTCTTTGCAAGGGCTAGATTATCAGCTCAAAGGGAAAGCAAGCATTATTTGCAGATACCAGCTAATGTTTTTTTCTTTTCTTCTTCTCACTGTCCTATGCACTATCTAATTATATGGAGAATAAGGGAAGCATTAGTGTTGTTTTATACTTAGAAAAGATGTGAAATAAAGTAATAGGATAGATATTCTGAGGTATTTGCAAATAATATTTATTTTCCCTGGATACAAGGTCAATATAAGGTACACTCAGACAGTCTGACAGTACAAACAGGTTTTGAAAGTTGATACTGAATAACTAATTATTTGCCATATTTCCCATCAATATACTACCTTCATTAGTTTCCTGTTGTCCTTGCCATAAGGAATGAAAAAGTTGCTAAATTGTCAGAAATTCATATTGGCTAATCTTTTTTGAATGTCTAACTGTGATTTCAGTATTTTAAGTATGTTTTCAGATTTAGCAGTCATTAAACAAATGTCTGCCAAAAGTTTCAGAATGAATAAGCCAATATTTAGGTCTTCTCCTTCAAGAATGTTGCCAATTCTTAGGAATGGTGATTTTAAAGAAGTATCTACCCCCAGCCAGTCCTCATTCAGTCTTTCCACTTGATCTAACCACAATTAGCTCAATATATCTACCTTTTTTTGAGTAAAACTAACCTAATCTCCACTCCAGCCCTCATTTGTTCTCTTTTTTTTTCTCCCAAATTTACCCAGATCTCTCCCACTTTGCCTCTGAACTATTGCTCGAGCATCTATTCCTCTACAACATGCTGGAGGCTCTCCGGAGCTGATAGTGCGTGTCTCTTCTCAACTCTGCCTCTAGTGATGTCATGTGGCAGCTTGAAATTTACCACTCTGGCATTATTTATGCCATACAGAAATTGGAAATTGACAAACAGTACAAATAAGAGCTTTTTTGTTTTTTCAAAGGCTGATTGTTAAGCATTTACTATCTATGGAATCGACTTCAGTCTTCACTAACCACTCTAACAGCAGTAACACAGTGCTTAAGAGACTCAGTTTGGTGTCAGATAAACTGGAGTTTGAGTTCTGGCCCATCTACTTAGGATTTGTGTGACACTGAGCAAGTTATTTCATCTCTCCAAGTCAGTAAAGTAATACATGTGAAGACATGGGCACAAGAAAGTGCTGGATAACATTAGCTATTTCTCTAATAGCCTTTGTTCCTTCATGTCTGTATCACACAAAGTTTTGATTTTCTATGTGTCTGGCTGCATGTTGATGTCATTTGTATTTGCTCTTTCTTTCACCATAAAAGCTCCAGCTTTTGAAAAGGATCATAATAATGTCTTATGTAGTGTGTTTGGTAGAAATGAATCCACAGTAAAGACTACTTTAGGACACACAAGTAGAGTAGGCAGACAGTCAGGAATGTGTGTCCAGTGATGCTTGAAATGCACTTAACAGAGGATATGGGCAGCAATAACTAGTAAAGAGGGCATTAGATTAGGAGTAGTATGCTTAAGTTTCAATCTTAGCACATAGCATATAAAAGCTGCATGAGCTCTGGTAGCAAATACTTCTAGTTTTGAATCCCAGTTCTGTCTCTAATTATCTGTGTAGCGTTCACCAAGTTACTAACTTCAGATTCTTCATCTGTTGAACGCAGTTAAGAGTATCTTTGTGCACACCTTGAAAAGTCATTATAAGGGTCAAATGTGTTAAAGAATGCAGAGTGTGTGGATAGTAGTCCCTGAATAAAAGGTGGCTATTATTCTTCCACTAGTTGATTGCATGGTTTTAATCTTCTTAAGCTTCATAGACTTTAACTATACCTATAAAAGTAAGAGAGCTGGTTTGGAGCTCTCTTAAGAGGCCTTCTTATTTGGCATGAAATTCTTTATGCCTAAAGCCTTTTATTCTAGAGACAGATAGAAGACTTAATATCAATATTCTTTGGAGAACAAAATCCCTCCTTCCCAGTCTCGCTGCTCCTAGTCCAGGTTCTCGTCATCTCACCTCTGTACACTGAGTTTATAACCAGTGTCCCTACCATCTGGCTCTTCTCTTCAGACTTGCCCTGGTCATCTTAAGACAGACAGACGGACACACACACACACATTTGATTATGTCACTTCCTTTCTGCTTGAGTCATTTTACCTTCAAGATGAAAGATACACTTACTATAAAGTTCTTGACATTCTTGCCCCTAATTTTGTATTTGCTGCTTTTTGGTTTCATATCACAACACTCTCTCATGAACTCTATGCTTCACTCATTGTTTTCTAAACATACCATGGCAGCCTTTCTCTACTGTGCCATTACATATATGGTTTCCTCAGCTTGAAATGGACCTCCCACTCCCATCCCTGTGTTTGGGATACTCCTACTCACATTTCAAGACCCACCTCAGAGCTCAAGTTGTCTGTTAAGCTTTTTCTGATTCCCCTAGGCAGTGTTAGTCACTGCTGCCTCTGTATTTCTACAGCTCTAACACTTATGTCTTTGATATATTTATCTGTTTACAAGTCTGACTCCTCCACTAAAACAGGGACTCCTTGGAAGGGATGTGCCACAAGTCTGGAGTCAGACTGTCTGGTTTACAACCCCCTGCTTCAACATATGTTAGATGTACGAGTTTCAGGAAGCTGCTCACCTTTAATCCCCAGTTTTCTCACCTATAAAATGGAGCTAACATACTACTGATCTCAGAGGATCCTTATAATAATTAAATGACAAAATACATATAAAGCTCCTACCCCAATACCTGGCATCTATTAAGGTCTTAATTAATATTATAAAAATGATGATGATGATGCTGACTATAATGAAAGAGATAATAAAGCAGGGGAGAAGAGAAGGTGATACAAAAAAAAATACTTTTTTTTTTTTTTTTTTTAGCCCCTAAACCTCTTCTCAGTATTTGGCTCTTACTAAGTGCTCAATGCATGTTTGCTGAACGAATGGGTGGTGATATCCTGTGTAACCTTACAACAATGCCGAAATGACTAATATCAGTTCCTTTCTCACATCTGAGTCAAGGGTGGTGAATGCCAAAAACCCAAGGTCTGCAGTGAAGAGAAAGAAGATGAAGAAAGGAGGGACAGGCAGAGAGAATGTCAAGAATTTTGTTGGGGGTGAGAGCATGAGTCAAACTATTTTTCTTCACAGCTTTGTGTTAACATTTTGGGTTTTTTTATTACTTGGAATTGAAACAGAGTTAAAAAAAAGAAGATTGAAGATGTGTGGATTCCAGATCTAGCGAGAGGCTCCACTGTAGGCACCAACTCAGGGTCTAAGGGCAGTCAAAGCAAAACTCCTTTGATGTGCTTTGAGAGCTGCAGGCAAAACAGCAACTCAGCCAGGGGCTGGAATGCAAGTGAGGAAAGAAAGTGTGTGTTCCCCTTACGGAGGTGGGGGCTGAGGGAAAGAGGGACAACTTCACCTATTAAAGAAATCCTTGGGCTAGAAATGACTGGAACATTGACAGTGGAAGTCCAAATTAGAGGAGTCGTATACTCTGAAGGCATTTAAGCAGATGAAAACCAGATACATAGGACACAAAATCTGAGAAAAATTCTTTAATTGGTCCAAAAGACCAATGGGTAATTAAGCTATGAGTGCAGTGGGAACGGTGCAGGAGGGAGTAGATTAGGGAAGGGAGAATGGAGGACATGGAGAGGGAAGTGCTGCTGGATTTATTTCAAAAAGGAAGAAGGAAAAAAAAAAAAAAAACGCTGTCTTGTTTTTAATTAAATAATGGATGCTCCCCAGGCCACAGTAGCGGCTGATTCTCTTCTGTGCTCAGTGGAGGAAAAAAACAAAACAAAAACCTTCAAAAACTAAAACAAAAAACAAGGCAAGAAAACAGGGAGTCTTTCTTATTCTTTCTTTATTTCCAGGATATTACCGAGGTACAAATGTTTAAGCTACACATATTGCCTTTGCCCCAGCAGAGTCAGAACTTCAAGAGCTCACCCATTAGGTGTGAATATACCCATTCCCTCCTCCCTCTCCTCCCACCTCCCACCTGCCACCTCCCGAGTTCTTCCATGTCCTCAGAGCCCTCCGCGAAGGTGATTATTATTATTATTATTATTATTATTATTATTATTATTATTATCATTTCTTTTTTCTTTTGCTGCCCAAGGGCTTGCGTCCTTCTTGGCGCCCGGTAGCTTGCGATTGCTTCTATTCTCCAGCTGGAGTTGGCTTTGGTGCGGAGACTGCACAGCTGGCAGGGTTCTCTCCTTTTCTGGTTTTGTCCTCCCCTCCATCCTCTGCTCCTCCCTCGGTCACTCGCTCTCCTGGCATCTCTGAACCCGGCGGCCCAGAGGAGGGGCCTTTGATGTTTCTTGGGAGTTGGGAGGGTCCCAAATCTTGTCCCCGTCCTTCCACTTCAAGGAATCGCTGTCCTGCTGAGCCGAGAGTGATTTCCATAGCTCAGGACCATCGCCCTGTACTCCGCGGAACGCAGGAAGCGCGCTCTGCTTGGCTCCAGCGCTAGGACAGAGGGACCCAGCACCGCCGGGTTGGCGGCGCCCTCGCTGGGGACGCTCTAGCTCTCCACAGCCTTCCTGGAGGCTGGGGCATCACCGCCCCCGCTAACCATGCCTTGCGCAGGGACCACAGCTTGCCCAAACTCTCTTCTGTGCAAGGCATGGTTAGCGGGGGCTGTGGGTCCAGGGATTCTGTTCCTCCAGTTGAAAGGCCTTAGACTGCCTTGCTGACGACAAGACACTGACTCACCATTTCAAGGAAACTGACAGACTGACCTATGTAGATGAATATCATAGATACGTTTAACAGAATAAGCCAGCACCTGCCTGTATCTTGCCATTATCACTGGAAAAAAGAAGTCAAAAATTTCCCAAATTTTTGCAGGGGACCCTCCTGGTGTCCGCCCCCTCCTCCCACAGTAAACCTTCATTAAAAATGATGCTATATTCTTGATAATGTTGTTTAGAAATGGTGATTGCACTTAAATTAACAACCTGAATCTACCAAAATTTCATACAATTGTTTTTAATGAAAGAAATTCCTCAGGAACCAAGAATGCATAACTTCCTGGAGGCTGCTACTTGAATTGCACCTCTAAAAACTGGTGACATGGTTGTGAATTACATGACAGGATAGCTGAGTTGGTTACACTATTTGAAAGTCCTGTCCAAGTTTTAGGGCTTCTGGGGGATTGTTTTACATTTAGGTGAGAATGCTGATCTCAGCATAATTGATACATAGAAAGTTATTGAATTGATGTGGGAAACAAAATCATAAGAAATCCTCAGGCAACATCTGAAAGAGAGCATTTAATTCTCTTTCACTCAAGAAAAAGGAGCAGTTCAGCTTTTAAAATGTATCCACATTATACAGTCAGCCAATAAAATATAATCCCCATTCAGGCTATTAGAGTAGAGTGTGGGGTGGCAGTTGGGATTTTTAGCCTAGTTAAAGCAAATAAAATACTGCAGAAGGAATGAAATCGAACTTGTTGAAACTTGGATTTGCAGAAATAGAAGGCAGCTTGGAGAAGATGAATTCAGGTGGAAAATGACCTTTTTATTATGTTCAGGAAGGCATTAGAATGTCAGGAGAAATAATGGAAAGGAGATTTATTACCATAAGTACAGTTGACAAGTTCCATTTTGTTGAGTCTCTTGGATGGAGGAAGGAAACCAGCATTTCAGGAGGTGATTGAAAGAGCTCTGCAAAGTCTTCAGTAATCCCAGGGAGACCAGAGCAGAGAAAAAATCTGTTGCCCCTGGTATGTTTAGAGGCTTCTGGGAGCCTCAAAGTACCATATTTTTTAGTTTTCATAATGGTTATGCTTATTCCTTATTAGAGTATTTGTACTATATGGACTAGATGAGATGTGAGTTGGACTGGACCAACGTGTCTGTGTGTGTGTGTATGTGTGTGTGTGTGTGTGTGTATTCAGAAATCCAGAGATGAAGTAAAATAAATTTACATGTATATATTACTTTACATTTTAAAGGACACAATTTCCTTTTGTGGCCAAGAAGACTGATAGACTGATATCAGGATTCCCATTGTAAAGATGAGGAAATGAGTATAGGAAAGGGGAAGTGATCTGCCTAATGTCCTTTTCATTTTGCCACAAGAACTTTCACAATATTTGTGATTCATAAGCATGAACTAAGCCCACATGACGCTCAACACATCATCATTTCATGACTATTTTGCTTGTCTTTTTTAGTTTGAATATTTAGTTAAAATCCTATATAAGTTCAACAATTTGCCATATATACTGACTTTATATGATTCCTTGCTTCATTTTTCTCATTAACCCTTTGACTATTTAGCATATCTTACATTTTACATATTCATATTGGGATTTTTTTGTGTGTGTGTTTTTGCCCCAGAGAATGCACTGAATGAATATAGGAAGTTATTTTTTGGGGGTAGAGGAATACTTTATTTCTGCTGTATCCCCAATACCTAGAAAATCACCTCACAAATAGTAGCCACTCAATAAATATTTGTTAAATGAATCCATGTGTGAATGAATAAATGCTTAAAAATTGTCCACTTGGATCTAATTACCATCTTTCTGCCACTGATTTTCGTAAGGGGGTGATATTTAATTAATTTCAAGAAAAATAATGAAAGTAAGCTAGTTGCAAGAGTCTTGACACTTGATGGAGAGGTGGTATTCCTTCATTGTTTCCCTTAGTTCTTTCTGACTATTAACATAATACAGTATTTGGAAGCTAATGTGAGATCACAAAATAATGTCTCTGGTAAGGCAGGGAAAATTTTTGTATGTCTTGTCTTTGCTGCCTCCTACTCCTCCATCACCTTTCTCTCATGTGTGTATAACCTTCGGGAGTTGTCCCTTGCCCACAACCAGCCAGGAATGCATTTTTCCTGGACCAGTGCCCTTCACTTATGATCTTTCCAGACTTTTTCCTCCCTCATTAAGTTTTACCTACCCCTCTTCCCATTGCCTCCAGTGTCTGCTTTCCATACTGTTTTATGCTTCCAAGGTAATACATTTTAATTTTGTTAGAATCAAGTAGCCTTAGAATTGGAAGGACACATAGTATAGCTTCTCTCCCAGTGCAGCAAATCTTTTTTACAGCATTGACAAGTGAGAAGCAATGTGGCTAGAATCTCAGCCTCTGGACACAAGACAGATGTGCTTTCTGCCTTTTACGAATTGGGTGACTTTGGGCAAATTATTTAACCTCTCTAATCTTCATACCTTTCATTTAGAGAATGACAAAATTGTTCTCATTTTACAGGGCCACCATGAGGATTAAATGGGTAAATGCAGGCAGAGTACATGGAATAATTCCTTGCCAATAGTAAACACTGACAGATATTAGCTATCTTTGGTAATATCCCTGATAAATTATCTTTCAGATTCCATTTCAGTGCTACTGCCATCAGTATTGGGGAAGAAGACCACTACTTTCTTGTGTCATTAGTTCTTTTAGCAGACACATTATCCAACTGCTATTAAGAAGCTTTGAAATTGGCCTAAACCTAATTCCTTATAACTTCCATCCATTGGTCACTGGTGTTTACTTAGAGAAATATAGAGTAAATATGTACAATTTCTTTGATAAAGTCACATTTAAATTTTTAAACACAACTATTATGGCCCATCTACATCTTCTCCATTGCAACCTAAGATTTCCATATTTCTTCAACTGTTGTTCATCCATAGTGATTTCCCACTCTGTCCCAAACCTGGCCGCTTTCCTTGTGATGAAGTCTGTTAACCCTTGTGCCTCTTTAAGAATAACACTAAAGTAAGATGCAATAGCCTGATTGTTTTCTAACGAGTACAAGCTACCAAGGAGATGTTATCACCCATGATCTGGACATTCTATTCCTAATGGAGGCTGAGATTTCATTAGATTTCTCAGCAACTTTGTCATACAGTTGGGGACATATCTTACTTGCCAACCACAAGTTGAACTTCATGTCTTTTTCATATGAAGCACTGATAAACCAGATCCAGCCTTTGCAGTACATGAGTAACTAAGAATGTGTCTAACAGCAGTATTTGACATTTATTCCTATTAAATCTCACTGAGAAAACTTCTGGAGACAATGTCTTCAACCTCTTCTTCCCAAACTTTTTTCCCTTTCAGTACATATAAATGATGATAGTCATATGAATTACAAATGCTCATAGGCACACCTGTGATTATTTGCAATTCCCATCTGCCAGTTATAACTCCACCCTTTACTCTTCTGTGCAAAAAGTGCACATCAGAACTTGAGTGAGCGAACCAACGAACTAAATGTGAAAATCAAGAGTTTAAAACTTTTAGAAGAGCTTATGTGAATATCTTCATGCTATTAGGGGGGAAAAAAATTTCTTACATAATGTCAAAAAAGAAAGAAAGCACAAATAAATGAAGAATCTGAGACATGTGACTTCATTAAAACAAAAATATCACCAACAGCATAAAGAGAATGAAAGATATTTGTAACATATATAATGGACAAAAGACTAGTGTATACACTCAAATTATAAAGAACTCATAAATTACTGAGAAAAAGAGCAATATCAAACAGAGCAATGGGCAAAAGACTTAAATATGTATTTCATAGAATAAATATGATTAAACTAAAATCACATAAAAAATTAGCAATCAGGAAAATGTAATTTAAAACTCAAAGACTAGCATTTGACATTCACTACAGTGAGAAAAATTAAAATGACTAACAATATCAAATATGTGGGAGGAGTTGCAGTAATGAGAACTCTCATATTCTGCTAGTAAAAGTACCAATTGATACAATCACTTTGGAAAATGTTTGACATAACCTTCTCAAATTAAACATGTTCCTACTCCATGTATTTTATAGGATAGAGGCTATGATACTGTAAAGTAAAACCTGATGGTTTTATTCAGTGTACATAACAGTCCCACCTGGGTGGTCCAGTTTGGAGGGTGGCTTCGTCCATACAGTCACGTGAGGATCCGTGATTCTTCTGTCTCATTATTTGATCATTTTTCAGGCCATTGTTCATTTTTGCATGGTCTATAAGCTGGATTTCAGGCATTTAAGTGTTCCAAAGTGTGGGCAGGAGAAAGAGAGCACAGAGAGTATGTACCAATTTTGTAAGGCCTAGACTAGGAAGTGTCTTACTTCCTTTTCACTCAGACTACATTAGTAAGAACTGAGTCACATGGTCACAAATGACTGCAAGAAGCCTGAGAAATGTCTTCTCCAGCCTCCTATTTTTATGGAACAGGAGAAGAGTGAATAGTAATGGGCATTCTCCACCATACCCTGTAACATGGCAATTCTGCTTCTAGGTATGTACCCTGAGACTTGTTTCCAAATGTGGACCAGGAGACACTGTTTAAGAATATTCATAGAAGCATTGTTTTATTAACAAAAAAAACCTGGAAATAATTCGATTATTCATCAACAATATGCTGAATTAATGATTTGGGTGTACAATGGAATACACAGGTATTTAAAAAACAAACCAATGTGACACCGCAACAAAGATGAATGTCATACCTATGCTAAAAAAAAATAAGAAAGTCCAAAATATACACTGGATGATACCATTTACATTAAGTGTAAATTTAAAAATATAATATTTATGAATATCTACATGAGTGATAGACCGGAAAATAATAAGAGAATAAAATCATAAGTCAGGATAATGAGCAGCAGCTGCTTTTGTGTAGAAGGAAAAGGATGTGATTGGGAAAGGCATTCAACAGTATTGGCATTGCTCTATTTCTTAACTGGTGGTGATTACATGAGAGTTTCTTCTATATTTTATACTGTATATATATATGTTTGCTATAATTTTCTCTGTGTATATGTTGAATAACAAAACCTTCTCTAACAAAGCAAATTAAAATAGTAAATAAGTCTTAAAATTCTGTATTTTTTTGTATAAGTAACTAATTACTTGTGACATGTGGTTTGCAATACATGTGTCAAGACAACGTAATCATTGCTCATTACAGAGGATGAAATTGTAGTGGAAATTGCAGCCATTCTAGGGCTATAGTTCAGCAAAGGTATTTTGGGGATGTTGAGGAATGAGTGCTTCCTCCATCACATAATGCAGCTTCCTTCTTTCTCTCTTCTGCCTTCTGAGTAGGTCAATTCATTCTGTGTCCACCTGTTTGCAAATCATACAACAGTACAGACACTTCATTCTAAGCATATAATCACATTTTTTTATTTTTAAAGGTAGAAGCTTCAATGGACTAAATGTCTGTGCCCCTCCAAATTTCACATGTTGAAACCCTAATCCCAATGGGATTGTATTTGGGGATTAGACTTTAGGAGATAATTAGGTCATGAGGGTGGAGCCCTCATGAATGGAATTAGTGCCCTTAGAAAAGGGATCCCAGAGAGCTCTCTTACCCCCTTTGTCATGTGAGGAAAGAAGGAAGAGACAGAAGTCCACAACAGGAAGAAGGCCTTCACAAGAACCTCACCTTACTAGCACTCTGATCTCAGACTCCCAACTTTCAAAATTATGAGAAATAAATTTCTGTCTTTTTAAGCCACCCAGTCTATGGTACTTTGCTGTAACAGTTGGAATTATGGCGCAAGCCTATGTCAGTGTTCTCACCAATTCCTTCAATGCAGCACACTGATAAGAACACAGTTCTAAAATCAAGGTGCCTGGGTTAAGATCCTGGCTCTGCTCTGTCACCACAGACAATCTTAACATCACTAAGGCTCCATTTCTTCCTCTATAAAATGTGACTTTTAATAGTACTTACTTTGTAAGGTTATTGTGGGGAATAATTAATACAATATATAATAATTCATACATGCCTGATGCTTACAAATGTTAAGTTAAAAAATACAATAATAGAATTTTTTTTTTAGTTAGCAATTGACTAATACCAAGGTATGCAGAAATTGTACCATACTTCCTGGCCTAATCTTTTAAAATTTCTTAAATTTGTGTAAAAGGTAGTTCCATCATGTGGTAGCCCTGGCATGCAATAGGCACTCAATAAGTCTTAGCTTCCTTTTACTTTTAAGATATTTGGGTATTTGGAAACTGTGTCTTGTTGCTTTCAATATGCTATTATCCATAAATCTAGTAATAAGAGTCGGAAGTAATAATTAGGAGGTAGAATATCCTATAAGAGAAAGTCTATCTTGCTATAGTATTATGAATTTGTGTCCCCAAATTTTTGCTGCCTGGAGCTCAGACTCCCAAGTGGTCAATGATATAAAATAAAATAGTATAAAATTAAATGGGATAATTATACATAAGCTTCTAGTACTGTAACATTATATTTAAGGAACTTAGTACAGTCAAGTGTTCTTTTCCTCATTTAGAGTTGCTTTATACTGCATAAAACATTGTAAAATATATCCTTAATATATCTTTGTCTTTGGAGTTTGGGTCTGATTTTTGGAAATAGCTAAAAGCCACTCAGAACCATGTGTGGTGAATAATGTGAGTGAGGAAGTTGTGTAGTACCATTTTTGGTAAAAAAAATGAAATATAATACAATTATTGAGACTTTTTCTTGCATGGCTTATAAATAGGCATTGAAGGCAATTCCATAAAAAAAGTTCCACACATGATTTAGGCAGTGACAATGTCTTTGGAATAATTTTAAAGACTCCTTTTCATTTTGTCAAGTCATGTTGACATCAGCCGTGTGCTGTACAGAAATATTAGTTATTAAAGTATTGGAAATACTCTATACCAACTATTAATAGCTTCTGCGTTGAATTCTTTTAAATATGGTTGCTTTAACCACCCAGCTTCTCCAGCCCCTACACTAGCAGTGGTTAACCACAGTGTAACAAGAGGTCTCTAACCCTGCTTTAGAACTACAGTAGTGTCAATTCTGATTGGTTGGTGCCAATACCATAGAGTTTGCTAATTATTTTGAATATCACTGCTGTCTGCCATATTGTCAGACCAACAATTTTACAATCCTGCCGACAATGCCCATTTGGATGTTAAGTTTGGTTAGTTTGTACAACATCAACAAATTCGTATTACACTTAAGTGCACATACAGTAGTAACAACAGTATCTTTCTGGGATGACCAGAACAGAAAATTAGTAGTTTTTCTCTGGAATAGTGGATCATTCTAAAAATTCTTTTTTTTTAAATCAAGTGTGACATGCAACAGATTAAGACTTCAAATATATCTCCCATCAACAGGCAAATGCTTTCTCATTGTTTGCAGGACAGACAGGAAAGTAACCTCATTACCCTAGAGTTAATTCTAACAACCTTGTAATTGTTAGAGCATGAT
Source organism: Lepilemur ruficaudatus (assembly GCA_963574885.1). Taxonomy (NCBI): domain Eukaryota; kingdom Metazoa; phylum Chordata; class Mammalia; order Primates; family Lepilemuridae; genus Lepilemur; species Lepilemur ruficaudatus. The sequence goes on from CAUYRT010084534.1 coordinate 53,101, forward strand.
AATTCTGCCGATGATAATTCCATGGGATTGCTAGTTATGATAAAAAATGAGTAAAATACATTCTTAAATGCTTATAAGGTAGATAGTACAGATCAATCAAATCTAGAGAGGTGGTAGGAAAGAAATCTTTGAAAATCCATGTAGGCATTTATGGTTCGTTTACTTTCACAATTTTCAGTTGTTCCCCTTTGTACTCACTTCATTAATATTTTTATTCTTCACAAAACAGTGATTGTTTCATTTTTTTCATGAAAACCCCTTCCTTACTAGCAATTTTCTATTAGTTTCACTTAGCACTAATTGCAATTGCCAGCTACTGACGTAACGTGATCATACATTCAGGTTGCAACGGCAGTTTACCTACCCTAATCCCAAAGAAACTGTATAAGGAAGTGAGCACTATGTTATAAATGGCAAGTTTATGATTTTTTTCTTGATATGTTCCTTTACATACATTTGAAGGTAATACCACTTTCTTTTTTTAGTCCGTTGCATTTTACAAGAAAGTGAAAAAAGAAAAAGTAAAGTAAAATAGAATCAAAGGAACTTAATGTGGCCAAGGGTCTCCAGCACCCAACAAAGTGCACGGCACTTAAAGGCATTCAATCTATTGTTAGTGAATGAAGAACTATCTTAGGATAGAAACACATGCCTGAAGTAGTTTCATCAGTTAAAACTTCAGAACTCTTGGCTGCAAGCCCTAGGGTAGCCATGCCAAGAGTGGGGTTTGGAGCAGTCAAGGGCCCTGACTTTCCCCCACTTAATTTTTAGCTTGGATGAAATGGATGATAAACAATATGCAGGAGGTTTCTAGGCTCTGCTGTTTAAAGCGTCCCCATTTTGAGAAAAAAAGAGCTGCTTTACGGAGCCTACGGAGTGAAACAGTATGACAGAGATTGCAAAGCCCAGATTGCTACACTTTCCCATAATGTTGGGTTTGAAATAGCTAGTGGAGACTAATAAAACAAGGAAAAAGAAATGGAAACAGAAAGACAAGTTTACATTTATTGCCAAAGGGGCAATAAATAAATATCTTGCTTGGCTTAGGTCCTTTGTTACAAAGTGATAGAGCCTAAGCAATAATGTGGTTCTCAACACAGCAGAATGTGAAAGTTCTATGAAGCATTATATAATTTCATTGATATCTTTTCCAGGTACCCAAATTTAGTATTTATTTTAATAGTTGGTTCGTTACTAAAAAAAAAAAAAAAAAAAAGTAGATTTATATTAGTTATTTATTGCTTGTAACAAATTGCCCTAATAATGTGGATTAAAACAAAAGTAAACATTTGTTCTCTCTCTGTTTTTGCTGGCCATATTTTGAGGGTGGCTCACATGAGCAGTTCTGACTCGTGGGCTCTCATGATACTGAGTCAAGATGTTGGCTGATACTGCCAACAGACTTGACCGGGCCTGGAGGATTTGCTTCAAAGATGGCTCATTCACATGGCTGGCAAGTTGGTGCCAATTGTTGGCAGGTCTCAGTTCTTCCCTATGTTGGCCTCTCTTCTGTGCTGCTTGAATGTCCTCATGGCATAGCTGTTGGCTTTGCTCAGCGTGGACACTCCCAGAGAATAAGAGATGACGGAAGCAATGTCTTTTATAATTAAGCCTCAGAAGTCACATACTGCCACTTCATCAATATTCTGTTGTCAAACAGATCAGCTTTATAACTCATTGTGGGAGGGAACTATATGAAGTTATGAATAGCAGGAAGAGATTATAACTTTGGGGGTTATCTGGGAGGCGAGATGCCACAAATACTAAAAACTTCAATGTAAATAACAGTGCACTCAAGGTCTGAACAATGGTTGTACTTTGTCTTCAGTTCTCCATCTTTCTAACAGGTTTTATTAATTTTATATCTACTAAGATGATCTCATTCAATTTCCACCACAAAATTGTAAACAAGATAAGATCATTAATCTTATTTTCAGCTGAGAAAATGGAGGCTTAGAGTGATTAAGTAACTTATACATACCAGGTTACACAACAAAGTGATTGAGTCCAATTCACTGCAACTCATTGGTTCCATTTAACACAATGCAATAAAAAGAAAATAGATTGGAGTACTCTTGCTATTTAACAAATAAAGTATAAACAGAAGACGGAGTAGAGTCAGGGGGTTTATGCTCATGTCTGAGATACTACTTAAGACAGATCTTACCTGACTTCCTATCAAATCTAACAACTCTAACTCTTAACGTTGCTTGCTACAAACTTGATTTGGCCTGATTTTTTAGGTCTTAATTATATGCCAGTTTTCTTAATCTTTTTAGGTGACTACATATAATCTCTGTTTTTATATATTGATTTTCTAGTCTGTTGCAAAATTGCCTTACTTTCAAATTCTTGGAAATGTACTGCCTAAAACACCTTCTAGCCTTGTTATCCTGATCCCCAGAACTCAGATTAGTGAGTATGATTGCTCTGAGTGATGGTTGCTACTGTGAGAGTCTGAAATAATAATTAGAATCAGGTTTGGTACAAAGAGAAGAGAAACATGTTTATCTAAAGTTAGGGTTTTTGTTTTTGATTGGATATATTGGTATCGTAGAGTACAGAGAGAGGATTCACAGTTGACTACTGTCTTTGAAATACAAAGGAATTGGTTGTTTATGGTTGTATATTGATAATACCTATAACACTATTTAAATGCAAATTATCCTGTTTTCCTGCAGTTAATTTGGAAACATATCAAATATTAGATACGTGTTTATTTACATGAACATGTTCAGGTTCATCTCTCAAAGCAATTAAAAAAGACCATTTGTTTTTTCTGATGTTATTTCTGTACTCAGCTCTTAGCCATTTACCATAACAAAAAGAGAAGTGTGGCTTGGATAATATTTAAAAGAATGATAACAGTAATCTTAAAACATATTTAAGTTCCTACTAATGTGCTAAGAAACAATGATTTAAATTAATGTCACTTAGATATGACATTTCACAACACTTAAAAAAAGACAGTTTACTTTCTCTATTGTTTCAATTGTACTGAACTTTCAATGTCCTCTACAATTAAAGGGATCCCTGGCATAAATAATATTTTTAAAATAATAGTAACGTTTAAAATGTATTGAATGTGCTTTGTGCTAGACACTATGGTGTCATAATGTGTTTAATCTCATTGAAACTGTATAATGACTATATGAGGTAGATCTAATTTTCCTCATTTTATTGATGAAACAGCTGAATCCTGAGAAGTTAAGGAATTTGGGACCACAGAGCTAATAAGTGATATAGTAGACCACCCTCATTCAGAACTTCAATATATGGTTTCATTAATTACATCATCCTTGTACCCTACAAATCCTGAATAAATGAGTGGTCAGTAAGAGGGAGGTAATTAACAACCCTGTATGATGAGAAAATGATTCTTGTCTAGATAGTCTACAAATGAAGTTGATCTTATGTATAGAGAAAGCAAAAAAGAGAAGGAAAAATAGAACAAACAACTAAATATATGAATAAAGATCACTCAAATATAGTTACTGGGAAAATATTCAAAACTTAATTTTCTTTGGAATTAAAATCCTATTTGAATTTATTCCTAACTTTCTAAGCTATGATTATAGAAGCCTGCTATTATAACACAGGAGTAAATGTCGCAACTGTGTTTTGAGATACTGCTTGTAATTACCGGTAGAGATAGGGATATTTAAAAAAAACTCTGTAAGATTTATAATTTATTTCTGTTTCTTTATACATGGAAAACTAAGTACAGATTACTTAGAGTTTGTATAAAAGATCTATGAATTAGTTATTGTATATTGTTTATTTTTCCTGTGTTCCTGACATTAATATTATAAAAATATTTAGAAGGAGTAGAAAAAGAAGAGAAAGATAAATTCAAAACCACAAGATATATTTTTAAAATTAATTTCTCTCCTAGCCAACTCTATTATTTATTTAAGTGCTTGCTAGTTGGTTTTCCATAATTTCAGATACCTAATAGTAGAATAATATGCAGACTGTACATTATTCAAATATTTATTTTACAAAAATGTGCTTAAAGCTATTAGCAATTTGCACATATTCTCTGTGTGTTATAAAGTCAGCTATATATATTATATATAAATTTTATGTGTAAATTTAGTTATAAATCTTATTATATATTTTATGTATAAATATGTATTATGTATATACTGTGTTTATGCTACCCACATTTCATGTATCATCTTTCTTCACCTCAGTCCACAATTATATCTTCCTCTAAGCTATTGAAGCATGAATATTTGTAGCATTCATGTCACACCTGCTTTTTATTTAAATTCCCTAAACAGGGCTACCATCCTTCAAATCATAAGAAGTTAATTGATATACAAGAATGTATGCTTTTAAAAAGTACTTCCTGATGAGCCTCACAATTAAAATTTGTTGTATTAAGTAATAAAAATACAAAAGTTATTCAGCCAACATAAAGCCTCTTCAGAACTAGTGTTGATGTTATATGCTTTAGTTTAGTGGAAAAGAATACTAACATACATTACCTTATTAAGGGTGTTTTAAGCAGAAAAAAATTATAGGTAAAAAAATAGTAAGACTTCTTTAGCACTTTTGCCTCTTACAAAGCAAAAAGATATGCAGTAAAATAATTTCAGAAAAATTATTATTAAAAGAAAAAGAGCACAGAATTGTAGCATTGGTAATTTTTGTTCAATGTTCCATAAAACACAAACACAAATTCTTTTGATAAAAAAGTAAAAGTGGGAAAACACAAATGTCAAAAAGTTATTTACGTCAAGCTTGAGATTTGATAGCTATATGACTCCCTGCACATTATTAAATTAAGTCACTACTTCATTTTCAAAAATCCATTTTCTAGGTGGTTCAACAGATGTTTACTAGCAGTTTTAAATGGAAATACATATTAAAATAGCTCAAATTACTAACATGTAATACAGTTGGTATAAAGATGGAAAAGACTGGACAGAGTGGCAATCTCAGTGTGTTTCTTTGAAAATAAGATTGTGAAAGTATATAAGGTACTCAAGAAAGTTGAGATAGAAGTCTTGTTACTTGCCAGACACTTTTCTAAGTGCTTTTTCTTGCACTCCCTCATTTAATATACTAGATGATACTATGGGGTAGGCAGTATAAAATCCCAATTTTATACTTACAGAAAAAGGGTCAAGACTGCCATTTCCTGCATCCTGACTTTCACTGGTTAAAGTTAGATTTACCAGATTTTACCTCTCTGCACTACTGGAATGTTCCCTGGCACCCACAGGACAACATTTCATTTGATCCTCAAAGTGGTGGAATCCATCATTTAATATTTTGATTTTGTTATTTATTATGAGTTTTGGCATTGATTTTGATGAATGGATATACACGTTGGATTTTAAAAATATTGCTTTAAAATATTTGCAGTACCTCACTTGTCTTGCCCTAGTCCTAACTCTTCTACGCAAGTTCATATCCCCGTGTGTCTGTTTGCACAAAACAGAATAAATTTAAAGAGAAAAAAATAGCATATCACCAAATACAGAGCCTCAAAGATCACCAGGCTCCAGAAGAAGCCAGAATCATTCATTTTTTATTCATTAATTTACTCAACAACAGATTCATTCATTCAACAAATATGTATTAAGGTACTATGTGCCAGTAAATGTTTTAGCACTGTGGTCCCCAATCCCTTGGCTGCAGACTGGTACTGGTCTGTGGCCTGCTAGAAACTGGGGCCACACAGCAGGAGGTGAGTGAAGTTTCATCTGTATTTACCACTGTTCCCTATTGCTTGCATCACTACATAAGCTCTGCCTCCTGTCAGATCAGCGGGGGCATTAGATTCTCTTAGGAGCACGAACTCTACTGTAAATTACACACGTGAGGGATCTAGGTTGCCCCCGCCTTTGAGAATCTAATGCCTGATGATCTGAGGTGGAGCTGAGGTGGTGATGCTAGTGCTGGGGAGAGGCTGCAAATACAGATTATCATTAGCAGAGAGGTTTGACTGCACAATAAAATGTGTGCTTAAATCACCCTGAAACCATACCCCCATCCCAATCTGTGGAAAAATTGTCTCCCATGAAACCAGTCCCTGGTGCCTAAAAGGTTGGGAACTTCTGTTTTAACAGATAGCTCCAAAAATGATAGAATGAAATAGTCCTTTCAGAAAATGTAATTTGTCTTGTGATATCCTTCAATCTTTTTTTTCTTGTTTTGTGACAAGATCTTGCTCTGTCACCCCGGCTGGAGTGCAGTGGCCCAATCATAGCTTACTGCAACTTCAAATGCCTGGGCTCAGGCAATCCACCCACCTCAGCCTCCCAAGTAGCTGAGACCACAGGGGCATGCCAAAGCACCCAGCTAATTTTTAAAAATTTTACAGAGACAAGGTCTCACTATGTTTCCATGCTTATCTCAAACTCCTGGCCTCAAGCAATCCTCCCACCTCAGCCTCCTAAAGTGCTGGGATTCCAGGTGTGAGCCACTATTCCTGGTCTCCTTCAATTATTTACAAAATTTGTATTTATATATAACTAGTC